>BQNB010137784.1:0-17797 GCA_026074375.1 Tanacetum coccineum
AGAAATTGCTATCCCATTACTTTCATGTTTAATCCTAATGCCAAGGATTACATCAGCCTTCCCCATGTCCTTCATAAAGAACCTTGATAACAAAAATTCCTTTGTCATGTCAACCTGAACTTGGTTAGTACCAAAGATCAGCATGTCATCAACATATAGGTAAATGATGACTCCTTTACCAGTTTCATCAAATTTGCTATATACACATTTGTCATCTTGGTTAAGTAAATAACTATTAGACAAAACCACTTCATTAAACTTTTGATGCCATTCCTTAGGTGACTGCTTCAGTCCATATAAATACTTAATCAGTTTACACATCTTGTTTTCATTGCTAGGCATGATGAAGCCCTGAGGTTGGTTCATATATACCTCCTCATCCAAGTCACCATTTAAGAAAGTTGTCTTCACATCCATCTAATGAATAATCAGAATGTGAATTGATGCCATAGCAATTAGCAGTCTTATGGTACTGATACGTGCCATTAGAGCAGAAGTATTAAGTAGTCTATCCCTGACTTTTGTTTAAAGCCTTGAATGACCAGCTTTGCCTTGAACTTTTCAATAGTTCCATCTACCTTGAGTTTTCTTTTGAAGATCCATTTGCAACCAAAAGGTATGCAACCTGGAGCTAGATTAACCAACACCCAAGTGTTGTTGCCCATGATGGAGTCCATCTCATCATTAATCGCCTCTTTCCAGAAAGCAACATCCTGGGACTTCATTGCTTCATCAAATGTTTTGGGGTTATTCTCAACATTAAAGCAATAGGAGTGTTGGTCAGAGACCTCATCCCTAGTTCCTTCAATTAAATATAATTGAAATTCAAGTCCAAAATCCTTTGGAGTCCTATTCCTTTTGCTTTTTCTAAGCTCAGGTTTAGTTTGTTGAACAACCTCTTCAGTGACCTCCTTAGGGACAACTGAACAACCAATGTCTTCAGTTCTATTTACCAAGGACCTCTGACTTGGTCTAGGGACTGATGAGAATCTATTCTCATCAAAGATAGCATCCCTTGATTCAATTATTGAGTTAATTAAAACTGAATCATTAGGCTCAATGACATATAACCTAAAAGTCTTGGAATCCTCAGCATATCCAACAAAGATGCATTTAATGCCTTTTTCACCCAAATTTTTTAGCTTTAGAACAAGGAGTATTACAATTGCCCTACAACCCCAAACCCTAAGGTAGTTCAGGTTTGGTTTCCTTTTAGTCTAGAGTTCATAGGGGATAATCTTGTTCCTTTTATTGGGAACCATATTTAATAAATAGCAAGGTGTTAACATAGCTACACCCCAGAACTATTGACTCAGTCCTGAGTAGGAAAACATGGAATTAACCATTTCTTTTAGTACTCTATTTTTCCTTTCAGATATACCATTTTTTGTGGAGTATAAGGGGCAGTCGTTTCATAGATAATACCAACAGACTAAAGATACAGAGTATCCATGTACTCACCTCCTTTATCAGTCCTAAATCTTTTGATTTGGGACCCTTGTTTTAATTCAACGCCAGTTTTGAATACTTTGAATGTATCTAGTGCTTCATCCTTAGTGTGTGTAACAACCCGAGTTTTAGGCCGACGTTTATCCTGAGCCACAATTTATTCTCTACGTTTGATTTGGAATAATCATCTTTCGTTTTGAGCGATTTGATAAAAATCGTCGATTTTGGGCTATGTTGCAAGCCATGTTTAAGATTTTATTTAATTATGCGGTATAGAAGTTTTAATATCTCATATTTATATTTCGCAAGCGAATTATATTATTTTAGTATTTTACGCTTTTTCCTCGTTTTAGCCGAAACCGAGTCAAAACTTTATTTTTACAAGATTTAACATTTTTATTAAAGCTTTTTCCTCATAATCCCGAGCCTCGAGTGGTCGGTTTTAAATTAAGACAAACATTCATGTGTCAAAAACCAATTGTAAAAAAGAGGGAAGGACTAAAGGTATCAAATACCCAAAGTAGGCTTACTTTATAAAGAATTTTAACACACACACACACTTCATTATTTACCAACTAAAAACACACACTATTTTTCTCTTTCCCTCCCTACCGCCGTCGGCCACCACAACGACCACCACTATCGCCGAAAAACTTACATGCATTACGATCAACCTATATATTCTTAATCCTTGTGAAAAACTAAACAAAAACCCACCAATAAAATTTAACATGCAATGAGTATTTTTGGAGATTTTGATTCGGATTCGTTATTGAAAACTTTTAGGTTTAGTTGGGTATAAAAACAATAGATTAGTGTTTTTGCAAGTGGGGAATTAAATAAAAGTTTCCATTTTGTTGTTTGTTTGGGTTCGGCTACACAAAGGACATAAGGGACGAGTGTGTCGATCCTTGATCTTGTTTTCCCGCCTATTTGTAAGTATTTTCGAGTTACTTTTAAATGTATTTTTGATTTGGTCTTACGTTTTGTTGTTGCATGTTATGGATCCACGCATGCATAAGTTAGATTTAGCGATTAGTGAAGTTTTGATGATTAAGGTTGGTTTAAATGACGGAGATAGGTTAGCTAGGAGTAATCTTGATGTCGTTGCGATGAGAAAATGGCGATTTAATGGGTTTGTAATTAGACATTTTCGAGCAGAAAGTTAGGCCCGGATTTCAAGGGTCGAGAAAATATAAATACTAATTTTTGATTTAGAATTATGATAGAGTTCGTCCTAATGAACGTTTTGATAGGCGGATCGTTCTGTAACTCCTAATAACGAAGTTTTTGTGGTCGAATGAAGTTTGGAAAATTACATCAACACTAGTTCAGCACATGGTGACTTTTGAATCTGTCTAGAAATTTAAGTGGCCATTTCGACCACTTTCGAGTCCGTTTTAGCCTTCCGGCGAAACACGAAAGTTGTCCGGAATGCCGTTTCGCTTAACCGGTTAAAGTTTCATGAAGTAACTATTTAAAACGAAGAAGTTAGGCCAAGCCGAGTGTTAGAAAAATAAAGTATATATTAAAAACTGGCAGAATTTTAAAGGGGCAAAACGGTCATTTTCTGATCCGTTTTGGCCTTTCGCCGAAATTGGAAAGGTGTTCGAAATAAAGTAGTACGTGTCCGATAGAAAAAGCTAAGATTGAAAGTAACTTAAGGTGGGTCAAGACCAAAGTCAACGACTAGGAAAATTTTATATAAAAAGTCAAAGTAAAGTCAAAGGACAATTTAAAAATGTCATTTAGTCGTCGTAAGTGTTGTTCTGGTTGAAAAAAATAATAATAAATATTATTCTTGGGTTAACACTATTTTAGGACCGTCGCTCGCTTCTAAAAAAATGGCAAGTCTATAAATAGAAACTTTTATTATATATATAAAATGTGACGTCGGGGATGTGATTAAGTAATTAGGTATTGGTGTATTGAAGATTAATGAAAGTAGGAAATATTTTTGGTATTAATACAACCGGACTTTCTAAAAACGGTAAGTTTCCAAAAATAGTAACTTTCTAAAAATAGAAACTTTCCATAAATAGAATGTTTTCAAAAGAGTAACGCAACTTAGTTAAAAAGGGAAATCTTGGATTCTAATCATTTAATAGATAAGGATTAGGGGCATAGGTGTGGATCCCATATCATGTTTCTTTATATATATTAGTATATATATGTTGCGACGATCGTATGAGTCAATGGTACTCTAGTATTTCTCTAATTGCGCGACATAATTCTAGGTCATGGTTGAGTTATTCATTGTTGATACTTCGTGGTTGATTGATTGGTTGGTCATCGTCTTCAATCAAGATGAGTTTATAGCCTCGCTTTTAAATGTTTTGAATGTTTTATAAACCCACAAGGGGGATACATGCTTGTTTCAAAAATGTGAACACAAGTGATTTTCTTTTATTGTAACCTGGAACTGTTTTTGGTAATTATCTGTATGAGTCGTTATTGCTAAAGTCCTTAATATCATGAACCGTTAACTTACGCCTTCAGGGTAAGACGCTTGTACAATAAATAGATATTGGGTTTGACAACCCCGTTTAGGGTATGGATCCTACGATGAACACCCTTTCAAACGAACATTTTGTATGGAGACGAGTAGGTATATGGCAAGGATACCTTGTTTCGAGGAAAATTTGTGAGCATATAAAAAGATATATGTTGTGTCAAGGTGTCGGTGTCACGAGCTCAATGCGATAATGGATCGAAAAGTTTTGCTATATGCTTACAAGATTTTGCTAGTGGGCTTGTGTTCCTCTTTTAATTATAAACTCTATGAATTCACTTAACTTTTGTTGACGTTTTTAGCATGTTTATCCGAGGTGATTATGCTTGTGCTTGCTTGGAGGGGAATGATGCGTGAATATCAAGGATTTGGACCCGGTGAACAATTTACATTTGATAAGAGGTTTTTTGATAAATCGAGTCGTGTTGTGACTTATTTAGAATTATTTTTCTACAACCGTTTGGGGACATCTTGGGTTGGGTCGTGTGAGCTGACGTCGTCGTGATTTCTTTTGACACCGTCGTGGGATGAAGTGTGACGGCGTCACGTGTATCTTGTAACGGCGTCTCCAGCCGTTAAGAACATAATCTTGAGAGATGTTGGTGTAGGTCCGCAGTCTTGTCCGTTTCTTCTCCAAATGAGCCCAAGTCACGTGTATTTCCTCCAATTGCATTCCAAATGCTAATTACCTAAAAAAGAAACGATTAACGTACCTATATTTGGGCATAAATGCATGTTTTTATAGGGGTTAAATGACCCCGGAAAAGGGTATAATATTGAAACCTCATCAAATACCCCTAACACTTGGTATTTGCTTTTCCTTATGTCCAAATGGCTTTCTCCTTAGACTAATAGCAGTGCAGTATTAGGGTTATTTAACCTACTCTTTAAAAGTATTTTACAACACAAACCTTTATACCATCGTATTAAAAGCACGGATGGAAATTATATACTGCTCCTCACATAAGAAGTTTGGGATTCTACTCCTTTCTCTGGGTTATAATAAAATTATAACATAGTGGGAAAACGGAAAATCAACACTCATTACCTGTCATAGCATATAAATTACCATAGGCTTGGTAAAGGATCAAACCTCCATCGCTAGGCGCAAGCATTATTCATCACTATCTAAGAGGTCTTTTAAAGGGTTGTGGGGTGTAGGTGTAAGATAACATATAATGGAAACGAAAACGGATGAGATACATTTGGGTGGCTTTGGGTGAATTTGGAGTGAAAGAGTTAGCTAATTATTTACACGAATACACGCTGGTTTGGTTGCTAAGCCAAGACTCGGACGAAGATATACAAACTCTACACAACTCTACATCAATCTCTTTCTTTTTCTTTTCTATTTTTCTCTTCTTTTTTCTTTTTTTGAATAATATAATACATCACAACATGGGGTTTACAACACGTACCCCTACACTTGAGCTTTTTACATACTCGATTATTTACAATCTAACTAATGACCCGATTTGAGGTGGATCAAAATAACATGGAGATCATCTAACAAATGTATGAGGATATTGACTTAACTTTTCTTCCCTATTCTTTCGCGAAATAAATACTACCATGAATCCCAATCGTCCCAAAACAGTATTTACAAGGGTAAGGACTTAGCAACCCGTGTCTTCACTAAATTAAACTTAGGTTAAATACACAATAAGGTGTACTAATAGTCAGTACATAAAGTTGGCTAAGTCGATTTGGGTGTAAACAAATAGTTTAAGGGTTAACAATGTTCTTCATTAATAGTCCGGCTTAACCAGAAAATTACGAGAACCGTGAAAAAGGATAGGCTCGGAGGGTTGTATTAGGGGTATCCTGCACTAAAAATGAGTGCATGGCAATTGTGTGGGTTAGGTAGATGATCGGTCGTGGACCATCTAAACAATTACAGGTTTAAAACATCGGGTTTATCCTAATGCCTATTATCGAAGCTAAAATCCTAATACTATATGCGATCTCAGGATGCATCACAACAACAATGTTCTAGAATTTAATATACTATCGATGCACTTGTATAATTAAAACCGATCTCATGCTCTAGAAAGCGCGACAAACGACACCACACGTACACATCCCGTAAGGAAGAAATAGATATCTTTTGACTACTCAAATCCTTAAATCGAGGAACGCTAAAAAGGTATAAACTATCTTGGGTATCAATAATGGTTACCGTTTGCTATAGATCTAAAGGCGACCTTTCATTTTTTTGGGGTGGAATTCTTAGTGTTTTGGGCTAAGTCAGTTAATATCATTCCTATCCTTGAGACGCTATTAATACTACAGTTTTCCGATTTGGTATGTGTTATTAAAAATAATTAAATTGGGGTCTAAAGTACCTTTTTTTCGATTGTTTTGATATATTACCCATCATTTTAAGGACAAAGCAAATGGCAATTGAAGGAATAGTTTCTAAGGCTTATTTCCCCCCTTACACTTAAGTTGAACATTGTCCCCAATGTTCTATAGAAGTACCCGTATAAACGAATAAAGGAAAAAGAAAACAAGTAAAAGAAACTAGTACTCCCCTGGTTTGCTCAATAATGGAGAAGAAACATGCGATAACTGGTTAAATCGTCCTCCAAGAATCATCCAATGAAACTTCCTAACGAATTTCCCAAGCTCAGTTTCATTCACTATATATAATGTAATCAAAGACAAAAGAAAACTACAAACATGCATAAACTGTGGCGATATTAATAATATACAGTGTGAAATTAGGGTTGACTTTATAAAGCAGTAAAAGAAATAGGATGACAGAATTGTTAATTCACGGTTTTGCAAGGTTATAAAAAGTTACTACCTTTCTTAAGTGTTGTAAAGTTTTATTTTCAAAAATACTAAAAATTTTGAGTTTTCTGTAAAATGGGCGTTTGAAGCCGTAAGGGATATCTGAACGTCGTCACAGGTGTCGTGGTGACGGCGTCACGTGTAAATCGTGACGCCGTCTCCACACTCTATGAAAACTCATTTTTCATTTTTTTATGAAAAAATTCCTGCACTCATTCTTATATGTTATTTTCTTGTACAAAATGCTGCATAAAAACCTGATGAATTAACAATTCAATCATATGACTCGAAACTGATACGAATTAATGTAAACAATTTATTTTAAATGTTTGAATATGGTTCTAAAAACCGGATAATTCCCCTACACTTATTTTGTTGCAAATTACCTTTGATTATGAATAAGACGAAGGTATAAACAAACAAAGCATGATTACAAACTAATTCAAACATAATAAAACAAACGATAAAGAATTAAAACACACAAGACACTCCTAATATGTGGGAAAAGTAAATATTGGGGTGCCTCCCAAAAAGCGCCTTTTCTTTATTTACGTGTCTTGTAGCTAGACTCGAAAGTCCTTTTACTCCTTAAGCTTGGATGTTATTGGTGTGGTAATGTTTGAGTTTTCAATTGTTCCCTATCTTTCTTTTTATACATACGTCCAAGGTTCATGCAAGCTTTTAATTATTTTCCTTTTCTTTTTAAGGACATGCTTAAACCCCTTTTTTTCTAACCTTCAAGTTTTCCACAAAGAATATGCACTCAAACTTATCCTTTTCTAGAGAAGATACTAGGTCTAATTCTTTGGTCTTTTGAGGCTATTCTCTAAACATGTCTTCGTCGTCCTTTTGGCACAAAGACCTAAATCTAATCCTCATGATGCATGCATTAGTGCAGTTAGATGATGCGCACAAAAGGTATGTCCAGATACTTTACTTAACCCACTATCAATGATGCTGCCCAAGTCTTCTAAAATCATAAATGTCAAACATAACGAAGAACGATATGAATTATGCACACAATTTTTAGCTCTTCCAACGAAGTTGCAAAACTTATATGGTTGGTATGGGTTTCTACGTGCTTGAAAAGATTTTTCTCTTATTTTGTTGTAGTAAGCATGAGACATGATGTTGACAAGAGATTGTAGATCAATGTATGCATGACCCGTTGTATACTGGTGCCGATTACGCAAGGAATCTTCAAACTCCATGGGTCGCCTCTCTTAATGCTTGGCTATAGGGTCTAGACAAAGGGCGTTGGGGTTCTGTTTCTTCCCTATAGCGTCTATGGTTTGCTAGTTCTTTCACAGCAGGGAACCTATCTTTGGACCAATTCTTCCTCAAAATTGTTTCTTCGTTGCGTTCTTAATTCAAGTTCCTTAATTCTCTCTTCAGGGCAGAAGATCTCAGAGTCGGAAGATTGGTTGGTTAATTCATTCATGGTTTTGAAGAGGAGAGAATCAATAGTTTGCCTCATTTGAAGATCAAACATTATTTTTGAGGACGTCAGTCGCTTCTAAAATTGAAGCTCTTATAAATAGAATTTTCATAAATATGTAACTTGGAACGTTTAAAGGACGGTGATTTATGATGCGGTTGTCCGTTAAGGGACTTCTACAAGACGCTTTTACAAACTCCCTTAGGAAGAGTACATTACCGTTGTAGTTGTAGTATAGGCAAGACTATGGGGTTGTAACACATCGTTCTCTGAGGGGAATAGGTTGGAAGGCATTGATCAACGGTCTAACAGAATTCTAGGGTTTGACGAGAAGAATTAATATGTGTGTTTTTATATTATAAGAAAGATGTTAAATCATATGTTGAGAGGTTTGGTCTGGGTTTTAGCAATTAAATAATAATAAACTATGCTATTGGTGATACAACTATAATAATATGATTGTATTTATTTAATCATGTATTACTCCTTAGATTGCTTCTCTTAGTGTTGTTGCTTTGTCACACACTTGTGTTGATCTATATGTAATTATTTCCTAGTCATGAACTGATTATATGAATCTTGAAACGTCTTCTTCTTAATATTACGTTGAAGGCAAGCGCAAATCGACAGGTTAGTTTGAGACTATTATAAGGCCCCCAAGAGTATATTAAATGCATTTGAAATATTTATAAAGTGGGAAAAAGCCATATAAGGGGATAAGGTTAGTTGATAAGACTTACCCGATGGTTTCCTTTCTACACATTCATGTTTTCCATCCTCATCAAAACCCAACCACCCCAAAAACTAGAACATATCAACGCGATACAGACAAAAAGCTGATTTTTCTAAAAGCACAAACATGCATATTCATCACTAAGAAGCAAACCATATTAAGATCTCATTCTAGGTTTCATACAATCTTAATATGAACACTATAAAGAGCTTAGCCAAGCATGTTTAAAGTTAAGAGGCATGAACAATAATGAATAACAACAAGACATATTGAATGGAATTATCAGATAATATTACTTGATTAAAAATGAAATTGATAGGAGTTACATAGGGTTTGAGCCCTATAATCGTCCTAGTCAGTTAGGCTGTCCAAACAAACTAGGGTTCAGTCTCCCAATTTTACTCTAAAGTTACACACTTAAAACCCTAAAATCGGATTTGTATATATAGGAAAATCACTGCGACGGCGTCGCGTTTTAATCGTGACGCCGTCGTGAAAGATAATATTCTAGATCTTGGGCTGGGTCGTGCGAGCTGACGCCGTCGTGATTTCTTATGACACTGTCATGGGATGAAGTGTGACGGTGTCACGTGTATCTTGTGACACCGTCTCCAGCCGTTGAGAACATAATCTTGAGAGATGTTGGTGTAGGTCCGTAGTCTTGTCCGTTTCTTCTCCAAATGAGCCAAAGTCTCGTGAAATTTCCTCCAAATGCCTTCAAATGCTAAATACCTTGAGACAGATACGACTAAGTACGTATTTTGGGCATAAATGCACGATTTAGGGGGTTAAATGACCCCGAAAAAGGTATAAAATGACACCTCATCAATTTAGTGGTTGGGCTTTAGCATATTAGGAATTAGTGAAATAAGGAAATATTTTTTGTACTAAAATATTCGGATAACCGGACTTTCTAAAAACGATTACTTTCCAAATTAGTAACTTTCTAAAAATTGAAACTTTTAGAAAATAGAAAGTTTTTAAAAAAGAGAACTCTAACTTTGTTAGAACGAGATATCTTGGATTCTAATTATTTAATAGTAAGGATTAGGAGAGTAAGTGTGGAATCAATTAGCATGTTTATTTATAATATAAAAGTATATATATGTTACGGTTATCGTATGAGTCGATGGTTACTCTTCTATTTCTCTAATTGTCTCGACAGATTTAGGGTCGCAGTTGAGCTTATTTATTTGTTGAAATTCCCATTAATTTTGATTTTTTATCTTCGTCTTCTATCAAGGTGAGTCCATAGCCTCACTTTTCAAATTATATTCTATATGTTTTATAAAACAACGAGGGGCAGATACTGCTTGTTTTGTAAAGCGAACGCAAGTGGTTTTCTTGGATATGTTGTAATTATTGATGTTAGTGCTTATGGTTATATCCCTAGTGTGGCCGTTAACTTATCTTTTAAGGTAAGACACTTGGTACAAATAATAGATCTATTGGAGTGACATCCTGTCCGGGGTCTGAATCCTGAATTGAATAGCGAACACCCTGTAACGGACATTTTGTATTAAGTTAGGGGTGGCGGCATACCACCCTGTCACGATTTATCACCGGGTGGTGTGATAATGGGTAAAGTGTCGTAATGGTTAGCTATGTTATAACTTGTGTGTTTAAAAGGTTAGTGATATGAATTTACTTTGTTCAAAGGTTTTTATTATATAATCTCTATGGATTTCCTCAATATATTGTTGACGTTTTTTTTAGCATGTTTATCTCAGGTTATTTGCTTGCTTAGATGGGAATGAAGTACGGATATCAAGATTAAAGACTCGGTGAATAAACACATTTTATAAAACCATTTTAGGATCGAGTCGTATTTTGACTCAATGGATTTTGTTTTAAATTTTTTTGGGGACCTGTGCCACTCTGATAAATTAAATTGAATGTGAAATAGCATTTTTAAATGTATTTTAAAACGTCTTAATAAAATATACGATTTTTATGGACTTGTGTGTTTGAACTCTGAAGTAGCACCCCAAAGTGGTATTCCGTTGCGTCTTGTATTTTGGAGGGTTACAGAATCTGGGTATCAGGCACTCGGTTGTAGCGACTAGGTCGATTTAAAAACCTTGACGACTATAATCATTTTTAAAAGTTTTTCGGGTCTGTTCACCGTTGTTGTATATATCGTCTCGCTGCGCATGCTTTCGATCATTTTTGTGTCTTCTTGTGGTATCTTCGGACAGTATCACTTATGTGTGTAACAAGTGGGTTAACCACTTGGTATAAGTGGATTTTATAATTATATAAATATATAATATATATATTAATATATTTATATATATTTATATACATATTATTAATTATATATATATATATAATATATATATGTATGTATATCGGCATCCGTTTTATGACGTCATTGATCGCTGCTCGCATAAAGTTTTAATTTGATAAGTGTTGAAGATATATGATGAAAACATTGTTGTTATATGATTATCTCTGAAACTTTTTTGCGACTTTACCTTGTTATCTTTTAATGATATCGAAACCCGACGTAACTTGTCGATCCCACCGGTTATTAACTTATTCCCGTGTAATGCGTTGTTTGGAAACGTCTATCTTTGGAACCTTCAACTAAAAGATGATGTGTTGTGATAGTCTCTACCTAGTGAGTCTTTAATTTTGATTCTTGATTTCCTTGTTAGTTTTGGCCATGCATTTTAATCTTTGATTCTGGAAATCCATGAGTTTTGTGTTTACTAGAGTGTTAAGTAATTAGGTATGGCTTTGTGTTGGAGTTTGGAGGAATTAAAATGGTGTTTGGTTGGATTTTGAAATTAATTTTTATAGGAGTTTGTAACCAGCAGGTTGTGGGGTTAATTACGAAATATTTTTAGTCATGAGACACCTGGGAGTTTTGATAGAAACATAGGTCCAGGTCTTATGTGCATCTGGCTAATTGGATAGGGTTGTATCTCCTCCGGATGAGTGAGATATCACCGGTTTACTAAAACTAGCCAAATCTGGAACACCATCGGGAAAACGAGTATAACTCCATATTTTTTTATTAACTTTTCAAAAGAAAATTTTGGTACCTTTAGAGGACTCTTAGGGATATCGCCTCCAATTAGTCTCACATCAATAGCATCGGTAGATTTTAAATTACGCTCGTTTCCGTAAGCTACAAAAAAATAAAATTGTCACAATTTCTTAGGGACTGCTTTTGATTAGCATCTTGTTGGGTATGTTTTAAAATATTTTTGGTCTATGAATACCTAGGGGAATTGGACTAGGAGGTAGGGAAACATCTTGGTTACATGTAGGAATTCGGATGGAGTCATATCGACGGCCGACGAATGAGTTATCGCCGAAATGGTAAAACTAATCGAAAATTGAGACCAGAATTTGAATGAGTAATAAGTCCAAACATTTATATAGCAAAACCTGAATATGTAAAACTGTAGGTTCTAGGTCTCGAACAAACTTAGATTTGAGCGGTCGTTTCAGCCTTTACGGACACACGGTTTAGGAGATACACTTAATTTAGTGGAGCGATAAAATTATGGAAAATGACAGATTTGATAGATAGGGGTAAAATGGTAATTTCACCAAGGTTCTGAAACTTTCGGGGCAGTGGGCCCTACAATTCTGGAAAATAGACTCGAAATTCTTTCCGTAGGCAAAAACCTCATACTTTTATCATTCCCGGATTAGGTATTAGGAGGGTTTTAAGATTTAGGTTTATTTGAAAATTTGAGTGATCAAGAAGCTAAGGGTTTATTGGTTTGAGGGTATTGTTGCCTCAAAAATTTTCCCTATCTCGGTATAACTCGATTTTTGAAGTTTAGCGGTTCCCGTTAGAGAATCTTTTGCATATGTGTCTTCTTTGTTTACCCTTATCCTTGTTTTGGTATTCCTTATACTCGCTATGATCCCTAGCTTTAAACCGTCATGATGACATTTTATAAATTGATGATTTTAACCCACGAGCCATTTTAAGCACTTACCAAAAGTTGAATGGATGTCACTCTGTAAATTATGTCGATTTTAATCGAGCCAATCACATTTTTACGCAAGACCCGACAAAATTTTATACTTCAATAGTGATTTTGATATTCAAAATATGTGTAGACAAATTCGTTTCCCCCATGTCAAATGACTCTACTTTTCTTTTCTTTTCTACTTGGGTAACTTTTGCAAGTATAGTGCGTGACAATAAATTTTGACGAGGACGGGCATGTCATCATTTGGTCCTCAATTATGCATAGCCTGATCACCTATGCATAATTCAGGAAGAACCACGTTATGTCAGAAAATCGCACCCCAAAAAGTTTTGATTTGAATCAACCTTTAAGTGAGACTTAAAAAAAGAGAATGTTTTATACCCTAACCATGGATCATCATGCAAGAAATCCTTCCCGACTCGGACACTTGAGAAGAACCTCGTGTCGATTGTCATAATTCAAACTCCTTTCTTTCCTTCCTTTTTGTTGTCCTTGAACTCGTTCGCCGTTATTGTCAACTTAGAATGTCGCCTTGACCTAACCACGGGGAGCACTTGTTGATGAGACCGATCGAGATAAGTATACTTCAGAGGAACTACAAGGTCTAGGTCACTTAAGTAGTGGACCGGTTTCCTGTTATAGCAAGACTTAGTATAAAATAGACTTTGGTGATAAATGTCGAGAAACCTGATACCAACACTGAGAAAGGATCTTCTTAAGGTCAGAAGATTGCCAAAGTGGGCGAAAGCTGAGTTTGAATAACTCAAAGGCTAGAGAAGAAGACTTCTCCTACATCAAATATGTAGCATTTTGTTAGATCAACCGATGACCGTGAAGGAAATTTTCCTACATTAAGTGTGAATTATTCTTGTTGTATCAACTGATAGTCGTGAAGAAGACTTCTTTCCCCAAAACAGAAGGTAGTGGTAACATTGTTCGTCATAAGTGTTCGATCATCAAGGATTGATGTAGAGTCCTATGAGATGCTTGACCTACGGTTGGGTGTAGTGATTCTTACTCCTTGATTGAAAGGACTCTGGTCGCACAAAGCCAAGAGAAAGGATCGGAACCCTAATGGAACCCAATGGCGACATCCGTCACCATTTTCAAAAGGGGGATAATTGAAATGGCTTACACCTTGAGTTTAAGGGAATGAAGTTGGGAATTCAAAAGAAATCGCCTAGTGAATGTGCGTAGATTGTTTAGACTTACCTAGTCTATACGCCCGATGACTGATACGATGTATTGGGATTGAACCAATCGCGATAATCGTCCAGTGAGGGCAATTGAAATCATCGTCTTTGAAAGATAGGTGTTGAATCCTTGATGCTCAGATAGATACTGTTGATCTTTTATGATTAGTTGCGGGAGCACCGCCATCGAATTTTGTAAAAATGTGTCTTCTATGTGTTTCATTGTTTGCTAAATGTGGGCGTTTATGTCGCCGCTTCTATGTGATTGTTTAATATGATTTGGATCGGATGGGTACGCCTACCCAAGGTTTATTGATGGAGATGGCTTGACTATTTAGCAAGCATGGTATTGTTGGTTAGGACCTGACCGTGATTAAGTCAGAACTATTGTCTATCATGGCTTGATTATTAACAAGTATGGTCATTGTTGGTTAGGACTTAGCCGTGATTAAGTCAGAATTATTGTCGGGATGGCTTGATTATTTTGCAAGCATGGTATACTGTGAATTAGATCGGCGAGGAAGCAAGCTTGATAAATGCCTACGTAAAGCTAGGCTGGAATGTAAAGTCATTATAAAATGACGAATATGTGATTATGTGATTATGTATAAATAGTGCTATAGTGCGTTCGATAGAGTTGTGTGTACTCCGAATTGTTTTTGCAACCGACTATGTTCTCTTTTAATGAGACCGGTTTGGCGATGTGTGTTTTGTTATGTTGGTATGATTACCATTTAAGTTTGAATTGATTTCTTTTGTTTTGGAGATTTTGAATACGCCTGAAGTCGTATGCCCGTCGCGTTAGAACGTGTGAATCCGTTCGAGAATGAGGTTCCTCGTTTCGCTGCGAGCGAATTTGGGAACGAGAATGTCGGATAGAGCACTAGGACGTTGCTCCCTTAAGGTGGGTAGAATGTAACAACCCGATTTTTAGGCCGACGTTTATCCCGAGCCACGATTTATTCTCTACGTTTGATTTGGAATAATCATCTTTCGTTTTGAGCAATTTGATAAAAATCATCGTTTTTGGGCTATGTCGCAAGCCATGTTTAAGATTTTATTTAATTACGCGGTATAGAAGTTTTAATATCTCGTATTTATATTCCGTAAGGGAATTATTTTATTTTAGTATTTTACGACCCTTTTTCCGCGTTTTAGCCGAAACCGAGTCAAAACTTTATTTTTACATGATTTAACATTTTTATTAAAGTTTTTAATTAAATTAAATTTGACGAAAGAAAAAGATTTACGAAATTTTAATCTCGAGCCCCGAGTGGTCGGTTTTAACTTAAGACAAATATTCATGTGTCAAAAACCAATTGTAGAAAAGAGGGAAGGACTAAAGGTATCAGATACCCAAAGTAGGCTTACTATATAAAGAATTTTAACACACACACTTCATTATTTACCAACTAAAAACATACACTAGTTTTCTCCTCCCCTCCCTATCACCGTCGGCCACCACAACCACCACCACTATCGCCAGAAAACTTACATGCATTACGATCAGCCTATATATTCATAATCCTTGTGAAAAACTAAACAAAACCCACCAAGAAAATTTAACATGCAATGAGTATTTTTGGAGTTTTTGATTCGGATTAGTTATTGAAAATTTTCGGGTTTAATTGGGTATAAAAACAATAGATTAGTATTTTTGCAAGTGGGGAATTAAATAAAAAGTTGTCATTTTGTTGTTTGTTTGGGTTCGGCTACACGAAGAACACAAGGGACGAATGTGTCGATCCTTGATCTTGTTTTCCCGCCTATTTGTAAGTATCTTCGAGTTACTTTTAAATGTATTTTCGATTTGGTCTTACGTTTTGTTGTTGCATGTTACGGATCCACACATGCATAAGTTAGATTTAGCGATTAGTGAAGTTTTGATGATTGAGGTTGGTTTAGATGATAGAGATAGGTTAGCTAGGAGTATTCTTGATGTCGTTGCGATGACAAAATGGTGATTTAATGGGTTTGTAATTAGACATTTTCTAGCAGAAAGCTGGGCCCGGATTTTGAGGATCGAGAAAATATAAAAACTGATTTTTGATTTAGAAATATGATAGAGTTCGTGTTAATGAACGTTTTGATAGGTGGATCGTTCTGTAACTCCTAATAACGAAGTTATTGTAGCCGAATGAAGTTTGGAAAATTACATCAACACTAGTTCAGCACATGGTGACTTTTGAATCTGTCTAGAAATTTAAATAGCCATTTTGACCACTTTCGAGTCCGTTTTAGCCTTTCGGTGAATCACAAAAGTTGTCTGAAATGCCGTTTCGCTTAACTGGTTAAAATTTCATGAATTAACTATTTAAAACGAAGAAGTTAGGTCAAGCCGAGTGTTAGAAAAATAAAGTATATATTAAAAACTGGCAGAATTTTAAAGGGGCAAAATGGTCATTTTCTGGTCCGTTTCCGCCTTTCTCCGAAATTGGAAAGTTGTTGAAATAACGTAATATGTGTCCGGTAGAAAAAGCTAAGATTGAAAGTAACTTAAGGCGGGTAAAGACCAAAGTCAACGACTAGGAAATTTATATATAAGTCAAAGTAAAAGTCAAAGGATGATTTAAAAATGTCATTTAGTCATCGTAAGTGTTGTTCGGGTTGATAAAAATAATAAATATTATTCTTGGTTTAACACTATTTTAGGACCGTCGGTCGCTTCTAAAAAATGGCAAGTCTATAAATAAAAACTTTTATTATATATATAAAATGTGACGTCGGGGATGTGATTAAGTAGTTAGGCATTGGTGTATTGGAGATTGATGAAAAAAGGAAATATTTTTGGTATTAATACAACCGGATTTCTAAAAAAGGTAACTTTCCAAAAATAGTAACTTTCTAAAAATAAAAACTTTTCAAAAATAAAATGTTTTTAAAAGAGTAACGCAACTTAGTTAAGAAGGGAAATCTTGGATGCTAATCATTTAATAAATAAGGATTAGGGGCGTAGGTGTGGATCCCATAGCATGTTACTTTATATATATAAGTATATATATGTTGCGACGATCGTATGAGTTGATGGTACTCTAGTATATCTCTAATTGCGCGACATAATTCTAGGTCATGGTTGAGTTATTCATTGTTGATACTTTGTGGTTGATTGATTGGTTGATCATCGTCTTCAATCAAGGTGAGTTCATAGCCTTGCTTTTAAATGTTTTAAATGTTTTATAAACCCGCGAGGGGGATACATGCTTATTTTGAAAATGTAAACACAAGTGATTTTCTTTTACTGTAAGCTGGAACTGTTTTTGGTAATTATCTGCATGAGTCGCTATTCCTAAAGTCCCTAATATCGTGAACCATTAACTTGTGCCTTGGGGGTAAGACGCTTGTACATTAAATAGATTTATTGGGTTTGACACCCCCGTCCGGGGTATGGATCCTATAGTGAACACCCTGTCAAATGGATGTTTTGTATGAAGACGAGTAGGTATGTGGCAATCATACCTTGTCAAGGTGTCTGTGTCACGAGCTCAATGCAATAATGGATCAAAAAGTTTTGCTATATGCTTACAAGATTTTGCTACTGGGCTTGTGTTCCGCTTTTAATTATAAACTCTATGAATTCACTCAACTTTTGTTGACGTTTTTAGCATGTTTATCCTAGGTGATTATGCTTGTGCTTGCTTGGAGGGGAATGATGTGTGGATATCAAGGATTTGGACTCGATGAACAATTCACATTCGATAAATTGATAAATCAAGTCGT
>BQNB010137785.1:0-17797 GCA_026074375.1 Tanacetum coccineum
TGATGTTCCACCTCCACCTACAGGACTGTTTGCACCCCCCATCTATTGATTTATCTAACTCTGGTCTTGAGGAGTTCCAAAAGCCTGAATTTGAAGGCCATGATGTAAATGTCAATAAAAGTGTTAGTGAAAATTCTTCTAAAAAGACTAAAAACATTACAAGTGCCCTAATAATTGAAGATTGGGTGTCTGATTGTGATGAGGATGAGTCTAAAGAAAGGATAGTAAAAGCTGATAATGTTCAACATAAACCTGAGCAAGCAAATGAACCTAGGCAAGATAGTCAAAATCCTAGGAATAAAAGAACAAACTTTAATGAAAAGAAATCTCATAAACTAGGAGTTGGATTTCAAGTTACAAAGAGAGCTTGTTTTGTGTGTGGGAGTTTTAACCATCAAATTAAAGACTGTGACTTTCATGAGAAAAAGATGGTACAAAAACCTGTGTTGAACAATGAACAAAAGGGGACTGGTCAAAGGGAAGTAAGACTAGTTTAGAACAATGCCATGAGGGCAAATCATCAAAATTTCTCTAATTCTAGAAGAAATTTTGCACCAACAGCAGTTTTAACCAAGTCTAGCTTAGTACCACTTAGTACTGCTAAACAAAGCTCTTCAAAAGTAGCAGTACCTGTTAGTACTGCTAGACCTATTAGAACTGATGCACCTAAATCCTTTGTGAATGTTGCAAAACCAAGACTAAATGCTTTTCAGAAGTCACATTTACCATCTAGGAGACCTTTTTACCATCAAACATCACTTAAAAATAGAAATTTGTATAACAAAGTTAATACTACTAATGAAAATTCTGTTAATACTGCTAATGGAAAAAGGGTGATAAGTGTTGTTGGGAAACAACGGAATAATGCTGTTAAGTCCTCAGCATGCTGGATTTGGAGACCAACAGGAAAAGTTATTGATTATGTCTCTAAAGACAGTGGATCATACATTTGTAAGAAGTTTGAATATGTTGATTCAACAGGCAGGCTCAAGTCAGTAATGGCTTGGGTCCCTAAGAGAAACTAATTCTCTTTTATTTCATATGCAGGGTGATCCACAAGTTGCTTTAAAAGATACAGGAATCTTTGACAGTGGATGTTCCAGGCATATGACTGGCAACAAGTCATATCTAACAGATTATCAAGATTATGATGATGGGTTTGTTACATTTGCAGTCAGTTCTAAAGGAGGTAAAATAACGAGTAAAGGAAAAATTAGAACTGGAAAGTTAGACTTTAAAGATGTGTACTTTGTGAAGGAACTTAAGTTTAACTTATTTAGTGTCTCACAAATGTGTGACAGGAAAAACAGTGTTCTTTTCACTGAATCTGAATGTGTTATTCTTTCTCCTGAATTTAAGCTACCTGATGAAAGTCAAGTAATGCTTAAGATTCTAAGAAAGGATAACATGTATAGTCTTGACTTAAAGAATGTTGTTCCAACTAAAGGTTTGACTTGTTTATTTGCAAAGGCCACAAATGATGAGTCTAAGATGTGGCATAGGAGGCTTGGTCATATTAATTTTAAAAATATAAATAAACTTGTGAAAGGAAATCTTGTTAGAGGTTTTCCTTCCAAGCTTTTTCAAAATGACCATTCATGTGTTGCTTGTCAGAAAGGAAACCAACACAAAGCCACTTGTAAGTCCAAGAGTGTGAATTCTGTTTGCCAACCTTTACAAATTTTGCATATGGACTTATTTGAACCAACTTTTGTAAAGAGTATTATGGGTAAAATGTATTGCCTAGTGGTCACTGATGACTATAGCAGATTTAGTTGGGTTTTCTTCTTAGCTAAAAAGGATGAAACTTATGGAATTCTTAAGGATTTCATAACAAGAATAGAAAACCAATTGGATCACAAAGTCAAAATCATCAGGAGTGACAATGGGACTGAGTTTAAAAATTATAACTTGAATTAGTTCTGTAGGATAAAAGGGATTAAGAGGGAATTCAGTAATGCTAGGACTCCACAACAAAATAGAGTGGCTGAAAGAAAGAATAGGACACTCATAGAGGCAGCTAGAACTATGTTGGCAGATTCACTATTACCTATAACCTTTTAGGCTGAAGCAGTTAATACTGCTTGTTATGTATAGAACAGGGTATTAGTGACCAAACCTCATAATAAGACGCCTTATGAACTCTTAATTGGTAGAACACCTATTATAAGTTTTATGAGATCTTTTGGCTATCCAGTAACTATTCTTAACACCCTTGATCATTTAGGAAAATTTGATGGCAAAGCAGATGAGGGATTTTTAGTTGGATATTCTATAAATAACAAGGCATTTAGAGTATTCAATAGTAGGACTAGAAAGGTAGAGGAAAACTTGCATGCAAGTTTTCTTGAAAACAAACCAAATGTTGTAGGAATTGGGCCAACATGGCTGTTTGATATTGATTCTCTCACAAATTCTATGAATTATCAACCAGTCAGTGTAGGAAATAGATCTAATGGTTATGCAGGTTTAGAGACTAATTCTGATGCAGGACAAGCTAGAAAAGAACAAGTGCCTGATCAAGAATACATATTATTACCATTGATGCCTACTAATTCCTATGTTTCTTCAAGTTCTAAGGAAGCTGAACCTCATGGTGATGCTGGCAAGGATGCACCTGAACAACCATCATCTGTAGAAGGAGATCCTACTGATGATTTAGGCAGTTTGAATCTTCAAGTGAAGGATGGAGATGATGTTGAAATCAATAACAATACTAACAGTATTAATACTATTAGTCCAACTGTTAATACTGCTGGTGTTAAAAATAGAAATCTCCAAAGCACTTTTGATGAATTGTTCCTTTCAACACCAATTTCAGTTCATGATCTTGAAGATACTGAATCCTTTTAGATGATGCTTTATGAGGAAATGTGGGGGGGGGATGAGGGTGCAGAGGCTGACTACAATAATTTGGAGTCACAAATATTAGTCAGTCCTATTCCCTCAACTAGAGTAAACAAAGATCATCCCAAAGATCAAATCATTGGAGAAGTACACTCTGCAGTACAAACAAGAAGTATGATCAACCAGAGTGAAGCAGGATTAATCACATTCATCAACAAGCACAGAAGATCAAATCACAAGGATTTCCAAAATTGCTTATTTGCTTGTTTTCTCTCTCAAATGGAACCAAAGAAATTATCATAAGCCTTAGAGGATGAAAGCTGTGTTGAAGCAATGCAAGAGGAATTGCTGCAATTCCAACTACAAAAGGTTTGGATACTTGTTGATTTTCCATTTGGTAAAAAGGTAATTGGTACAAAGTGGGTTTTTAGAAATAAAAGGGATGAGAGAGGCATTGTTGTGAAAAATAAAGTAAGGCTTGTAGCACAAGGACATAAACAGGAGGAAGGTATTGACTATGATGAAGTCTTTACACTTGTTTCCAAGATTGAGGCAATCAAGTTGTTTTTGGCCTTTGCATCATACATGGGATTTCCTGTTTATCAAATGGATGTTAAGAGTGCCTTTCTTTATGCCACTATTGGAGAGGAGGTATATGTTCATCAACCTCCAGGCTTTGTTGATCCTGCTCATCCAAACAAAGTCTATAAGGTGGTTTAAGCTCTTTATGGTCTGACACTCTCTACTTTCTTGCTGGAAAATGGTTACAAGAGAGGTACCATAGACAAAACATTGTTTATCAAGAGGAGCAAGAGTGACATTATGTTAGTCCAAGTGTATGTGGATGACATTATTTTTGGCTCTACAAAACAGTCTATGTGTAAAGAGTTTGAAGATTGTATGCATAAAATATTCCAAATGAGCTCCATGGGGGAACTCATATTCTTTTTGGGACTACAGGTGAAGCAACAACCTAATGGAATTTTTATTAGTCAGGATAAGTATGTAGCTGACATTCTTAAAAAGTTTGACTTTTGTTCCATCAAATCAGCTACTACTCCTATTGAATCTAATAAGCCCCTGGTGAAAGATGAAGATGGTGTTGATGTAGATGTGCATGTCTACATGTTAATGATTAGTTCCCTAATGTATTTGACTGCATCAAGGCCAGACATTATGTTTGATGTCTGTACTTGTGCTAGATTTCAAGTTACTCCAAAAGCTTCACACTTACATGCAGTAAAAAGGATTTTTAGGTACCTCAAACATCAACCTAAACTTGGGTTATGGTATCCTAGGGATTCCCCTTTTGAACTAGAAGCTTTCTCAGATAGTGACTATGGAGGAGCCAGCATTGACAGGAAATCAACAACAGGTGGTTGTCAGTTTCTTGGTAGAATATTGCTATCTTGGCAATGTAAGAAGCAGACAATTGTGGCAAATTATACTACTGAGGCTGAATATGTTGCAACTGCTAGTTGTTGTGGGCAAGTACTATGGATACAAAATCAGCTGATGGATTATGGTTTTAACTTCATGAACACCAAAATCCATATTGGCAATAAGAGTACCATATGTATTGTCAAGAATCCTGTCTATCACTCCAGGACCAAACACATTGAGATTCGACATCACTTCATAAGGGATGGCTATGAGAAAAGATTGATAGATGTTCTCAAGATTCATACTGACAATAATGTTGCAGACCTTCTCACCAAAGGGTTTGATGTCACAAGGTTTAACTTTTTGGTGTTTAGCATTGGGATGTTAAATCTATAGCAACATTTGAGGGGAGGTTCATTTGTATAGTTTGTACTGATTGAGATAGGTTAATAATGCCTTATGAAACTGTCTTGTCGTATTTTTCTTGTTTTTGGACTAACTTTTTCAGGACAAGCATGGACTTGAGGCTGGATGGAAGTTGTGCTGGTTGTTTTTCACACAACTGGTTTGTAAGTAATGAATTTTGGTCAATAAAGGTTAATACCAGTGTTAATTCTGGTTGACTAAAAGTTAATTCTGGTAGACTAACAGTTAATACTGGTATATCCTATTAATACTGGTAGACCAAAAGTTCATTCTGGTAGACCACTATTAATACTTGTAGATGACCGTTGGTACTGGTGCGGGAAAACATTGACTTTTCTTGTTTAATTATTACCGTTAGAGATTTTGGTGGCAATTACTTTGCAAATAGGTTTCTTATTGGATAATAACTAACTTTTATTCAATAACATATCTTTCTTTCTTATCAAGAACCTATTTTTAAAGTGGATCAAATAAGAACCTTTGTTTATCATTCATATAATTTCAATTGCCTCTCTCTACCAACACCTAATTACTTATCTGACCCAAACCAAGCACTTCGATTGTTTAATCATAACCTCTGTTGCTAACGACTTCAAGATGACCACTTTGAAGTATAATGACAAGCACAATCAAGTCGCTTTCCTCAAGAAACCTACTGAGAGTGAAGGTTTTCATGAGATAGTAGATTTTCTTAAGGGCACTTCTCTCAGGTATGCTTTATCACATAATCCCACTATCTATGATTCCCTAGTCAAACAGTTCTGGCAAACTGCTACAGTCAAAACACTTGCTAATGGGACTCAAGAGTTAGTAGCATCTATTAATAATCATGAATATACTATTACTGAGGCATCAGTCAGAAGTAAACTTCAATTGACAAATGCAACAGGTATTACTAATTCACCTGATGCTGAAATTTTTGAGGGGTTAACCACATTGGGGTATGTTACAGAAGGTAAACTTACTTTTTGGAAAAACCGTTTTACACCCCCAATGGAAGTTTTTGGTACATACTATTCTTCATTGTATAAGTCCTAAGTCTGGTGGATGGGATCAATTTGGTAGTTCTATTGCTACTGCTTTGATTTGTCTATCTAGTAATAGGGTTTATAATTTTTCAAAAATGATTTTTGATGGAATGGTGAATAACTTGGAAAGCAAGATAAATTTTTTAATGTATCCAAGGTTCTTGCAAATGATTTTGGACATATCCACTGAAAATGTTTTGACATATCTTGCCCCACACTTGACTAAAAATATTTTTGGAAATATGAAAAGGGGATTTGCAGGGAATCATGTACCATTGCTGCCTGCAATGTTAGTAGATGCAGCTCAAGATCAAGGTAAAGGCTCAGCAATCCCAGCTTAACCCCAACACACACCTGTTGATCTTATTTCATCAACAACTCAACCACAAATACCATCTGTCACTGAACCATCTTCTTCACCACTACCTAGGTCTATTCACAGATAGGGTCTTGAGGTTCCTCAGCCTCAGGATCCTACTATTAACCTTGTAGCAGATGAGGCAACTCCTACAAGTGTGGAAGTTGAAGCTGAGGGAGCTACCACTACAATTCCTAGCTTAGATGCAGGATTGGAAAGTGGTAACATACATGAGTCTCCACTCAGGTCCCATGAAGCACCTATCCCTGAAGGTCACACATCAGGAAGTGCTGAGGACAGTCTAAAACTTAAGGAATTGAGTGAACTTGTACCTAAGCTAGAGTTTAGGATTGACAGTTTGGAAAAGGAACTACAAGAGACCAAACAAACTCTAGGAAGTGTTGTTATTACATTGGTCAAGAAGGTGAAATCTCTAGAGGTAGCCTTGAAGAGAAAGACAAAGAAAGTGATTGTATCTGACTCATAAGATGAAGAAACAGAGTCTCAAGGGAGGAAAATTAGAGATACAGATGATGATCCTCTAGTTTCTTTAGCTAAAGCTTCTATGGATGAAAGTGCAGCTGATTTTATTACTCCTTCAAATTCAGGGGAGGCACAAAAGAAAGATATCAGTCCTACAACTATAGAAGCAGCTAGAACTTTAACACAAGTTGCATCTGAAGGATTGAGAACATACATAAGGAGAACAAAGTCAACTGATAAGGGAAAGAATATTAATACTGGTTTGAATGCTGAAGCAACAATTAATACTGGTAGTTCTCAAGTTAAGTCTGGTAGTTCTCAAGTTAAGTCTGGTAGTGTAAATGTTAATGCTGATAAGGGTCAAAGAGAAGGAAAAGCTCCAATGACTGTAGAAGAGGTTTAGGCTATCAAAAAGACAAAGGTACAGTTAGAACAAGAAAGAGTTAGATTAGAAGAAGCTGTTAGATTGCAAGCTCAGATGGATGAATAGGTTTCCAAACAGATTCACATGGATAAAATGGTAGCCAAGAGATTACAAGAAGAAATGGATCTTTCTAAAAAACAAAAGAAAAGAAAGGATCAAGTTTAATTTGAAGCTCAATACTATACTGAGGAAGATTGGGATGTTATTAGAGCTAAGATTGAGGAAAATGCAGACTTGACCAAGAATATGCTAGGAAAAGACTTGCCTAAAGAAGATTTTGCAAAAAGAATGGTGGATATAATAAATCAAAGAAAGAAATATTTTGCAGAAGAAAGAGCTAAGGCAAAAAGGAGTAAACCCATGACTAAGTCACAGCTGAGAAACTACATGTCAAATTACTTGAAGAATCAAGGAACATGGAAACTCTCTTAGTTGAAGAATTTGACTTTTGAAGAAATTAAGGAGAAGTTTGACAACTTGGTAAAGCAGATTGATAATTTTGTTCCTATGAATTTTGAAGCTACAAAGGCAAAGATGAAGAGATATGGTGAAGAGCTTCAGACAAGGATATCAAAGAAACAAAAGATTATTCATGTTTCAGAATCTGCTGAGGATGTAGCTAAAGTTGCTTCAAAAGAACAAGAAGTTGAAAAGTCAACAAAAGTCAAAAGGAGAATACTGAAAATAAAGGCAAGGAAAGGATTAAATGTGGACAAGGATGCATAGGAGGATTCAGAAACTGATAAAGAGGAGCACACAGAAGCAATTGATGTTACTCCTATAGCTACAAAAGCTAATGTAGTGGTTAACTGGAAGATATTTCAGCAAGGTCAAAAAAGTATATATTAGATAATAAGAGCAAATGGAGCTGATACAGTTTACTTGAGTTTTGGAGCTATGCTTAAAGAAATTTCAAGAGAGGATCTCACAAAGTTATATAGGTTGATAATGCATAAATATGGAGTAAATAGACCTGAGAATGTTCATGACAGAGCACTTTGGAGTGATCTCAGAACTATGTTTGATCCACCTCTGAGTGAAGATGCTATTTGGAGCTTACCACTGTAGCAGAAGATGATTAATTGGAGGTATTATCCTTCTTGTGTAGTGCATTGTTTAACATTAGAAGCATCTACTATTTATATGTTAGCAGATAGGAAATATCCATTGTCAAAAGAAGCCTGCCAAATGATGCTAAAGATGAAGCTTCTAGATGGAAAAATGAATGAAGTGTGCTATCAGTTGTTGAAGATGATTGAGAAGCAAGCTGGTTTAAGACAATGATGAGAAGATTTTTAAGTATGGTTTGGAAATCTGGATGCTGTTATGGATGCTGAGAAGGATTGTCTAAGTGTTGGTTCCATTACCACACATCAAATGGTCATCAGTTCACCATGTTTAACAGACATAAGAACTGGCTAGTCCTTAAGCAAATGGATTATGGTAAAGACTTCTCAAATCCGTTTATGGCTGACAGTTTGCCAAAAATGGTATGGTAAACAACTCACCTTGCTTCATAAGTAAAGGGTTGGCTAGTCCAGGATCAAACAGTTCTTGGTAAAGACTAATCAAATCTGTTAATAGCTGATAGTTTGCTAAAAACTATATGGTTATCAATTCACCTTGTTGTTTACATTGAAGAATTGACTATCCCAGAGCAAACGGCTACTGGTAAAGGAATAACAAATCTGTTAATGGCTGGTAGTTTGCTAGAAACTACAAAGCCAACTTAGTTGGATTTTTGTAGGAAAAATGTAGTTGTGGTGCAGGGAAGGTGTGTAGCTGAAAAGACAATGATTTGGCAAAGTATTTGGATACAATTCTCAAGAACTTAAACTAAAGAAAACTAAAGAAACTTGAAGTTAACAAGTGAAGTTCAAGTTTAGGGGAAGATTGTTAGGAATTAAGCTTACAAGACTTAATACTATTAGTGTATAATAGTTAAGTCTGCTAGTTATAGTTAGTACTGCCAGTAAAATGTTAGTACTGTCAGTATATAGTTAGTACTGTTTATGTAATAGTTAGTACTGCTTATGCAGAAAGTTTGTTAGAGTTAGAGATATGCATGTAGAAAGTTTGTTAGAGTTAGAGATATGCATGAGATAAATTAGGAATAGATATGCATTATCATATAACACGTTTTGTAAGCCTATTAGGGTTTCCTTAGTGTATAAAAGGAACCCTACGGCATAGATATCCATAGACTTAGAAACATAGCTGTTAGGCAAAACATATAGTTGTTTTGTGAAATCGTTTAATATATTGTGTGTTTAGAGAAACTTATTGTGTTACTGTTACATTGTTTTTATTGTTCTTCTAGTATATATAGATTAGTTTCCGCATAGTCTTTATATATACAAAAAGGTTTCTACAATAGTTGTTTTGGATTTATCCAAGGTAACTAAAGCCTTAACAAGCTAATCAAAGATCAATTTAGGATCTATAATTTCGCAAGAGAGTGCAGAAGTCCAAGGCACCAAGAAAGTAGACCAAGGAATCAAGACAGCCTAAGAAAAACTGTAAATGTGGAAGAAACTTCTTCCAAAGCTATGGTAGCCATTGATGGAGCTGGTTTTAATTGGAGTTTTATGGCTGATGAGGAAGTCCTTACCAACATGGCTCTTATGGCTTTCTCAGACTTAAATGTACTAAATGACAAAACTTGTTCTAACACTTGTCTTAAAAACTATGAAACTCTTAAAACCCAGTATGATAGTTTAAGAGTAGAGTTCAATAAATTTGAGTTTGACTTAGCTAACTATAAAAGAGGACTAGCCTCTGTAGAAGAACAACTAGCCTTCTACAAGAAGAATGAGGTTATGTTTTGTGAACAAATTGCAGTTTTAAAAAGAGATGCCTCATTTAGGGACTCATAATGAAATGCTCTTAATTCACAAATAGAAAATCTTAAGAAAGAAAAAGAGAGCAATAAGATTAAAATTGACAACTTTGAAAATGCTTCTAAGAGTTTAGACAAATTGATAGGGAGTCAAATTTCTGATAACAATAGAAAAGGTCTGGGGTTTGACAGTTATAATGATGTTGCACCTCCACCTACAGGGTTATTTGCACCCCCATCTATTGATTTATCCAACTGAACTGAAATTACATTGATCAATTGTTTGAATTGAACAATTTAAAAGCTGAGCTTCAAGCAAAAGACATAACAATCAAGAAGTTGAAAACAAACATTAAGTGTTTAAATAAAAGTTCCACCACAAAAAGTGCAAAAAAGGACTTAGATGAGATTGAAACAATCAACATAGAACTGGAACATAGGGTGGCAAAACTAATTACTGAGAATGAGCATTTGAAACAGACTTATAAACAACTCTATGATTCAATTAAACCATAATGAGTTCAAGCTAATGAATATGCTGAATCGCTGGTCAATCAATTGAATCAAAAGTCTATTGAAATTACTGATTTAAATGCTTTACTTTTGGAAAAAGTTCTAGCCATAACAACATTAGAAAATGAGCTTAGAAAATCAAAAGGAAAGGACATAGTTGATAACGCTGCCCAAATGTCAAAAGCCACTACTAGTGCTCCAGGCTTGTATAAGCTTGATCAAGTAACATTACCTCATAAGGTTAAGAATAATAAGGAAGCTCACATATATTACCTTCAACACACTATAGAATAAGCCGCTATTCTTAGGGAAATAGTTGAAGATGCAAACTCACTAAACCCGTTAGATAGTGCATCTTACTCTACTTGTAAGTATGTTAAGCTAATTCAGGAGTTGCTAGGATATGTTAGAGATACTTGCCCTGTCATTCACAACCCTAGTGAGAAATCAGTTTCGACCAAGCTTATCAAGAAAAAGAAAACAGTTAGGTTTGTTGAACCCATCGCATCATCAAGCACATCTCAAAGTCTAAAGACAATACAAAGAATGATAGGATCCTGCAGATTTCAAGTAGTACCAATAAGAATAAAGTAGAAGACCACTCTAGGATCGTTAAGTCGTGTTTGAATGAAAAGAATTGTTATGTTGAACCATCTAGAAATGCAAATGTGCAGCATTCAAAATTAAATATAAATTCTGAATTAATGTGCAGTAACTGTAATAGATCTATGTTTGATGCTACACATGATTTGTGCTTTCTTGAATTTGTTTCTAATATGAATGCGGGTTCCAAATCTAAGTCTGTTAAGAATGTTAAAAAGAAAGAAGTATGGAAACCTACAGGAAATGTGTTTACTAAAATTGGATATCAATGGAGACCTACAGGATGAACTTTCACTTTAGTTGTAAATATGTTCCCTTTAACTAGGATTACTGCCACTAAACAAGTGCGTTTTAGGAAACCAACTCCTCCAAAAGTAGTTGCACTAAAACCTGTAGTAACTGGGATTTATACCAGGAGACCTAATGTACCTATGTTTGTTGGTTCCTCTAGAAAACCTAGAATTACAAAATCTATGATTTCTAACAAAACGGAACCCAGTACATCTCGGGGATCCAATACTTTAGTTGCTCCATCTTCTTCTCTTGTAAATATCAGGTGGTCCAGATTGTTTTGTGGTATTTGGACTCAGGATGCTCCAAGCATATGACCAGAGATCGCTCTCAGCTCACCAATTTCGTTCATAAGTTTCTCGGTACTGTCAAGTTTGGTAACGACCAAGTTGCAAAGATAATGAGATATGGTGATTATCAGATAGGTAATGTCACAATTTCAAAGGTTTATTATATGGAAGGATTAGGACACAATCTATTATCTGTTAGCCAATTCTGCGATTCAAATCTTGAAGTAGCTTTCAAAAAACACTCATTTTTTGTTCGTAATCTGGAAGGTGTTGATTTACTCTCAGGATATCAGGAAACCAACCTTTATACATTGTCAATTGGAGATATGATGGCATCTTCTCCGATTTGTCTCCTATCAAGAGCCTCAAACACCAAATCGTGGTTATGGCACCAACATTTGTAACATTTGAACTTTGGTGCTATTAATCATTTGGCAAAACATGGTTTTGTACGAGGTCTTCCCAAGTTAAAATTTGAAAAAGATCTTCTCTGTGCTACATGTGCTATAGGGAAAAGGAAGAAACAAACACATAAACCTAAATCTAAAGACACCAATCAACAAAAAACTATATTTTTTCACATGGATCTTTGCGGGCCAATGCATGTTACAAGTGTAAATGGGAAAAAGTACATCCTTGTTATTGTGGATGATTACTCTCGGTTTACATGGGTGAAGTTTCTAGCATCAAAGGATGAAGCTCTAGATTTTATAATCAAGTTTCTGAAAATGATACAAGTCCGATTGAATGCAACTATCAGGAATGTCCGTACAGATAATGGAACTGAATTCGCCAATCAAACTTTGAGTAGCTAATATGAGAGTGTTGGCATCTCTCATCAAACCTCGGTTGCACGTACTCCATAACAAAATGGTGTTGTTGAAAGGCAAAATCTTCTGCATGAGCAACCACATGATGGGTACTCATGATACAAAGAGGACGAATATCAAAATATGGCGCTATCTAAGAAGGAGGAAGTAGCTTTATGGAATGCTTTAGGATGCGATCCGTGTGTCAAAGGCAAAAACCTTAAGCTGGTGTATTTCTGCTACTTGGTATTTGCTTGAATAAGTGTTATTTTACTTTCTTGGGATCGGTATTATATGCGTTGTTTTTCGGTCTGCAACTTAGAGTTTGATTGTTGGTTTGAATGACAGGGGCGAAAGTAATCTCTAACATATCCTAGCAACACCTATTTAGCTTAACATACTTACCACCAAACAAGAAAATAAGATGCACTACTAACAGGTTTAGTGAGATTGGCATCTTCAACTATTCCCTAAGAATAAGCGCTTATTCTAAAGTTGTTGAAGGTAATATATGTGACTTCCTTATTATTCTTAACCCTTATGCGGTAAAAGTACTTGATCAAAGCTTATACAAGCCTGTGAGCACTAGTAGTTGCTTTTTACATTGGTGTGCGCTATATGTAGGTTTTTGTTTTGCACTATTGTCCTTTCTTTTGATTTTCTAAGCTCATTTATCTAATTTGTTATGCTAGAACCTTTTTTCCAAAGTAAAGCATTATAAAATCATATAATTATCAAAAATAGATCTTTTGATTCAATTGATTGACCACCGATTCAGCATATTCATTAGCTTGAAACTCATTATGGTTTAAATTGAATCACATAGAGTGTTTATAAGTCTTTTCAAACATGCTGCATTCCTCAGTAATAGTTTTGCCACCCTATGTTCCATATCTCTAATTTGTAATTAGTTCAATCTCATCTAAGTCACTTTTTTAGCACTTTTTTGTGGTGGAACTTTTATTTAAACACTTAAATGTAGAGTTTTCACAACTTCACGATTTTTCTTATGGTCCTTTTGCTTGAAGCTCAGCTTTTAAATTGTTTTCAATTCAAACAAATGATCAATGTAATTTCAGTTCTTGGCTTACAGATGTTTTATTCTTTTGTCGAAAATTTTCTTTATTGAGTATGCATTGAGCAAGTTCAACGGCGAAACAGCAGTGTCGTTCAAGGTTTAAGAAAATCTTCTTGAAAGTTTGTTATACACAATCTTTTTTTTTTCAACCATGTGTAAAGTTGTTTGATAAGCTTAGCTTCAAGTTCTAGTCTTTGGTTCCATCGTTCTACATAATTCACATAATCATTCATAGCAACAAACGAATTCCCATTCACATTCACAGAATTATTCATATTCACAGAAGAAATCACAACAATATTCACAATATCTTGAGAAATTATTTGATTCAAGAGTCGATCGTTTTCATTCAAAAATTGTTTCTTTTGTATTTCAAAGAACTGTTTTTCTTCACAACACTGTTAGACAACTGCTTCCATCTGGTTAAAGACTGTTTGTACTTCTGTTAATTCAGTTAAAAGATCTTGATCAAAAACATTAAATATGTCTTTTAAGTCTTATTAAAATGGAATTCTATGTCTTAGATAGTTGAAAATCAACTTAAGTGTTTTTCAAACCCTCCATTCCCTTCTGTAAAAGCATTTGGTGTAATCCTTTTTCACCACATGTTCAAATTGTTCTCCAAGATGGTATTATTTAAGCTATGTAATCCAAACTGATCTTTAGATTAGCCATGTTAAGTGGTGCTTTAGTTACCTTGGATAAAGTCAAAACATACTATGTAGAAAACCTTTTTGGATAAATAAAGACTATGCAGAAAACTAATCTTATATATTTTTCTAAGAAGAACACTAAAAACAATGTAACAGTAACTCAATAAGTTTCTCTCAACACACAATATATTAAACAATTTCACAAAACAACTATATGTTTTGCCTAACAGCTATGATTCTTCGTCTCTAATTATCTATGCCGTCTGGTTCGTTTATACACTAAGGAAACCCTAATAGGCTTACAAAAACGTGTTATATGATAATGCATATCTATTCCTAATTTATCTCATGCCTATCTCTAACTCTAACAAACTTTCTACGTAAGCAGTACTAACTATTACATAAATAGTACTAACTACATACTAGCAGTACTAACATTGTATTGGCAGTACTAACTATAACTAGCCGACTTAACTAATAGTATTAAGTCTTGTAAGCTTAATTCCTAACAATCCTCCCCTAAACTTGAACTTCACTTGTTAACTTCAAGTTTCTTTCATTTAAGTTCTTGAGAATTTTATCCAAATACTTTGACAAATCTTTGTCTTTTCAGCTACAAACCTTCCTTGCACCACAACTACATTTTTCCTGCAAAAATCCAACTAAGTTGGCTTTATAGTTTTTGGCAAACTACCAGCCATTAACGGATTTGATATTCCTTTACCCGTGGAGGTCCGTTTGCTCAGGGATAGTCCAAATTCTTCATTGTAAACAAAAAGGTTGAATTGATAACCATATATTTTTAGCAAAAATAACACTATTAACAATTTGAATTAGCCCGTTACCTAATGAACTGTTTTGATCCTGACCTAGCCAACTCTTTACTATGTCTAAGCAAGGTGAGTTGAATTACCAACAGTTTTTGGCAAACTGTCAGCCATACATTGATTTTGAGAAGTCTTTTACCACAAGCCGTTTGCTATGGATCTAGCAGTGATCCTTATTTCATTAAACATGGTGAACCGATGACCAATTGTCTTTGTGTGGTGAGGAACCAAATACTAGACTCATTCCCATCTCATCATCCATAACAGCATCCAATTTCCAAACCATAACTTAAAAATTCTTCTCATACATTATCTTAAACCACTTTGCTCTCAATCATCTTAATAGCAGAAGCATACTTCATCCATTTTTTCCCATCAAGAAGCTTGATCTTTAGCAACATTTGGCAAGCTGTCGTTTTGACAATGGATATTACCAATCTGGCCTACCATATAAATATTGCATGCTATACTAAATTTAAACAATTGCACGTTGGGACACAAGAAGGATAATACCTCCAATTTATCATCTTCTACTATAGTGGTAAGCTCTAAATAGCATCTTCACTAAGAGGTGGATCAAAAATAGTTCTGAGATCACTCCAAAGTACTCTGTCATTAACATTCTCATGTCTATTTAATCCATATTTCTGCATTAGCAACCTATATAACTCTGTAAGATCCTCTCTTGAAATCTATTTAAGCATGGCTCCAAAACTAAAGTAAAACTATATCAGCCCATTTGGCTCCTTATTACTGATATATACTATTCTTTGACCTTGCTGAAATATCTTCCAGTTAACCACTACATGAGCTTTTGTAGCTATAGGAGTAACATCAATTGCTTCTGTGTGCTCCTCTTTATCAGTTTCTGAATCCTCCTATGCATCCTTGTCCACATTTAATCCTTTCCTTGCCTTTATTTTCAGTATTCTCCTTTTGACTTTTGTTGACTTTTCAACTTCTTGTTCTTTTGAAGCAACTTTAGCTACATCCTCAGCAGATTCTGAAACATGAATAATCTTTTGTTTCTTTGATATCCCTTTGTCTAAATCTCTCTTTCACAATATCCTTTTCAGTTTTGTCCCTTTGTAGCTTCAAAATTCATAGGAATAAAATTATCAATCTGCTTTACCAAGTTGTCAAACTTCTCCTTAATTTCTTCAAAAGTCAAATTCTTCAACTAAGAGAGTTTCCATGTTCCCTGATTCTTCAAGTAATTTGACATGTAGTTTCTCAGCTGTGACTTAGTCAATTAGTTTATACATCCTTTTTGATTTTAGCTCTTTCTTTCACGCAAAATTTTCCTTTCTTTGAGATTTATTATATCCACCATCTTTTTGCAAAGCTCTTCTTTAGGACAAGTCTCTTATTCCTAGCATATTACTTTAGGAGGTCAAGTCTGCAAGAGATCCTCATCTTCGTGCTCTAATAACATCCCAATCTTCCTCAGTATAGTATTGAGCTTCAAATTAAACTTGATCCTTTCTTTTCTTTTGTTTTTTAGAAAGATCCATTTCTTCTTGTAATCTCTTGGCTACCATTTTATCCATGTGAATCTGTTTGGCAACCTCTTCATCCATCTGAGCTTGCAATCTAACATCTTCTTCTAATCCAACTCTTTCTTGTTCTAGCTGTACCTTTGTCTTTTTGATAGCCTGAACCTCTTCTATAGTCATTGGAGCTTTTCCTTCTCTTTGGCCCTTATCAGCATTAAGGTTTACACTACCAGACTTAACTTGAGAACTACCAGACTTAACTTGAGAACTACTAGTATTAATTGCTGCTTTAGCATCCAAACCAGTATTAATATTCTTACCCTTTTCAGTTGACTTTGTTCTCCTTTTGTATGTTCTTAATCCTTCAGATGTAACTTGTGTTAAAGTTCTAGCTGCTTCCATAGTTGTAGGACTGATATCTTTCTCTTGTGCCTCCCCTAAATTTGAAGGAGTATTAAAATCAGCTGCACTTTCATCCATAGAAGCTTTAGCCAAAGAAACTAGAGGATCATCATCTATATCTCTAATTATCCTCCCATGAGACTCTGTTTCTTCATCTTCTGAGTTAGATACAATCACTTTCTTTGTCTTTCTCTTCAAGGCTACCTCCAGAGACTTCACTTTCTTGACCAATTTAATAACAGCACTTCCTAGAGTTTGTTTGGTCTCTTGCAATTCCTTTTCTAAATGGTCAATCCTTAACTCCAGCTTAGGTACAAGTTCACTCAATTCCTTAAGTTTCAGACTGTCCTCAGCACTTCCTGATGTGTGACCTTCAGGGATAGGTGCTTCATGGGACCTGAGTGGAGACTCATGTATGTTACCACTGTCCAATCCTGCATCTAAGCTAGGAATTGTAGTGGTAGCTCCCTCAGCTTCAACTTCCATACTTATGGTAGTTGCCTCATCTGCTACAAGGTTAATAGTAGGATCTTGAGGCTGAGGAACCTCAATATCCTATCTGTGAATAGACCTAGTTGGTGATGAAGAAGATGGTTCAGAGGTAGATGGTATTTGTAGTTGAGTTGTTGATGAAATAGGATCAACAGGTGTGTGTTGGGGTTCAGCTGTGATTGCTGAGCCTTCACCTTGATCCGGAGTTGCACCTGCTAACATTGCAGGAAACAATGGTACATGATTCCCTGCAAATCCCCTTTTCATATTTTCAAAATCTTTTTAGTCAATTGTGAGGCAAGATATGTCAAAACATTTTCAGTAGATATGTCTAAAATCATTTGCAAGAACCTTAGATACATTAGAAATTTAGTCTTGCTTTCCACATTATTAACCATTCCATCAAAAATTAATTTTGAAAAATTATAAACCCTATTACTAGATAGACAGATCAAAGCAGTAGCTATAGGACTACCAAATTGATCCCATCCACCAGACTTAGGACTTATACAGTGAAGAATAGTATGGACCAAGAACTTCCATTCTGGTGTAAAA
>BQNB010137787.1:1457-17797 GCA_026074375.1 Tanacetum coccineum
CTTTCAATGTTTTGATAATAAAACAAAATGTAAAAACGTTTACGATAAAAATAAACGTTTACAAATTATTAATCGTAAAATTTCATCTCTAAGATTAGTAATCACTTAAGGTATGGACAAACAAATCATTAAGCATGATTAGTGATCAATAAAATATTTTTCTCTTAACCATCACATTTTTATAAAAGTATTTCACAAAAATAATTATACAAAATATTTTCTAATTAAAAGAAAATTTTATTTAAAACTTAAATTTAAAATTCAAATTTTCTCTCAAAAATGAAAGGTTCCATAACAGATACAACATTCCCTACAAAAAGGCAAAAACATAAGCGTAGTCTACTAGGCGACCCCCTTATAGGTCTGGCGGCCCCCAGATATATTTGGGACCACCGGGACTGCCCTCAGTGACCGTTGGATTTTCCGGCCTATAAATACTGCTCCATTCCCACCAGAAAAATATACCTCTTTGCACGAATTTTTCAGATAACTTTCTCTCTCTAAAAACCTTCCTTCTCTCTCTAAATCTCTTGATCACTAACATCTTTTGATCTTATTTTAAGTGATCTAATCTCTTCTTCTCATCTCTCCTCTCTATCAAGTACAAGAGAAGAACATTTGTATTCTCCAAGAAACGAATTGTTAATTAGTGATATCTCCTCTCTTTTAAGTATCAAATCTCTATTGTAATTATCTTGTGTAATTGTGTGATTCAGATTGTGTGTATATCCGATAGTGTAGATCTTGTGAATGTATAATGTTTATGAAGTGGTAGATTGGTTCTATCTAAGATTAGGACTCGACATTTAGCTTAGTGTCGGAAAACAACTTAAGCGATGTATGAACGGTTTTCTCCGCCTGAAGGGAGCTTGTTGACATAGTGAAATCTTAAGTAGGATACTCAGGGAGTGGAGTAGGGAGAAGAGGTGCTTCGTAGCCGAACCACTATAAAATCTTGGCGTCTTGGTTTGATTGTTCCTTTCCTTACCTCTTCATATTATTGTCATTGTTATTTAGCTTTAGTTTAGATTGCTATATTGTTTGTTCATATTGTGAATTAGTTAAACATACAACTGGAATCTAAATATTTTAAAAGCTAACTTTTAAAACGAAAAACGAACCTGTAAACTATTCAACCCTCCCCCCCGTTCTAGTTTCCACAATTGGTATCAAGAGCCAAGGTCACTCAAGATTTTTAAAATATACTGTATTTTAAAACATGGATCGATTTATGGATTTCGACAAATATCTAGAAGGGCAATATATGCAAAGACCATCACTCTTTAAAAGTGATAGTTTTAGTTAATGGAAAAATAGATTCGAGACATATGTTAAATCAAAAGATCTAGATCTTTGGCATGTTATTACCAACGGTGATTTTCAACCCATTCAACAAAATCCGAAAACCAAATTAGATGAGGTTATCCCTTTTGAAAAACAAAGCGATGATCTTAAAAAGAGACTCGCGAAAAATAATGAAGCTAAAATGGTTATTTATAATGCTTTGCCTAGAAAAGAATATGAAAGAATTTTCATGTGTAACACAGCAAAAGAAATTTAAAAAACTTTGTTAATCACCCATCAAGGTAATAATCAAGTCAAAGATAATAAGATCGACCTTTTGGTTCAACAATATGAACAATTCGTCATTTCTGAAGACGAATCTATAGATAGTGCTTTTGCTAGATTTAACACTATTATTACTAGTCTAAAAGCTCTTGATGAAGGTTATTCTAGCAAGAACTATGTTAGGAAGTTTCTTAGGGCTCTACATCCTAAATGGAGAGCAAAAGTCACGGCAATTGAAGAGTCAAAAGACTTAACGACACTATCTCTTGATGAACTTATCAGGAACCTTAAAGTTCATGAAATGATCATCAAGAAAGATTCCAAAATAGTCAAAGAAAAAGTTGAAAGGAAATCTCTTGCTTTAAAGGCTAAGAAATCATGATAGAAGAAGTGTTCGAATGGTCCGGAAGTGAAGACGAAGAATACGCCATGGCGGTAAGAGACTTCAAGAAGTTCTTTAAGAGAAGAGGTAGATTCGTGAGACAACCTCAGAACGACAAAAAGACATTCCAAAGAAGCCGTGATGACAAGAATGGTAAAAGTGATAGAAAATGCTTTAGATGCGGCGACCCGAATCATCTTATTGGAGAATGTCCAAAACCACCGAAAGACAAGAACCAAAGAGCATTTGTCGGAGGTTCTTGGAGTGATACGTTAAGAAATACGAGAAAGTCAATAACGAAACGTGTCTAGTAGCTCAAGCATCAAGTGAGGTATGTTCTGAATCCTCTTACTTTAGTGATGAAAACTCGTCAATAGATGATTTAGTATTAGATAATGAATATGATAAACTGTGCAAAATGAGTTTAAAGATAATCACTAAAAATAAAAGACTAAAAGCCACTAGAGATAGCTTAGAAAAGGAAATTAGTATTCTAAAAGAAAAAGTGTCTACACTCAAGAAAATGCCATATGCTTAAAATTGAAAATGAAAAGCTTAAAGAGGAAGCTCTCAAACTAACCAAGTTTGAAAAGAGCGCATATTGCTTAAATGAAATGTTAAATAATCAAAAATCCTCCGGTGAAAAGTTAGGTTTAGGGTTTAATTCATTTGAGGCATCATCTAGTGGAACTAAGGAAATAAAATTTGTAAAAGCTCAGAAAAAGGCATCCTCTGATGGAGGTCCCATAAATATGGGCGGCCCCCTTAATGTGCAGGCGGCCCCCAAAGCAAATATGGAACCGCCACCAGGAACTACGCCTGGATCTGAGAAAAGCGTGTCTTTTCAAAAATCTATTTTGGATCCTAAACCAAAACACATAATAGTAAACAATGTAAAAGTTCTAGTTGCTAGTGATAATGAATTAAACAATTTTATAAGCCATTATCAAAACCCGAAGTTGGATTTTCAAAACCTAATGTTAGATCAAAAACTCCACCACCTAGAAGAGTCACAAATAATTATTATCGTCCTAAAACACTGCAACCAAAAAGAAAATTTTTCGACAAAATCAACGTGTGAGTTTTTCCCCATAACATGAGAACAACTTCCAATCACAAATTACATGCCAGGGAAAATATTCTTCCATTTCCACAGCTCCAACCAATTGCAAATCAAATGCAAAAGGGAATGTAAGCCACTACGACTTTGACCCATGAGATTTTGAGGACCAAACAAATGTTTGATGGTGTTACCTTATATAAATAGATTTTCATTGGATCGACTGGAACCCATGAGTAGATAAAAGGATAGTGGATTGCGCTAAACACATGATCGGTAACCGAAAGCCTATCCAAGCTACAAGGCAAACACAACAAAGTAATGTTATTTTTGGTACAATCTTTGAGGTAACATCATTGCAAAGGACGATCTCGATTGACTCTCTCAAATAGATACTTAGAACAAGTAGATAATTTAAGATTTAAACTTGTTAAGTAATAGGAAAATATTTGATAATAAGTGTAGGAGTTAATTTTTCTCTGAACATGATAGTGAAATCACAAAGATGGAAACGGTCATAGGTAGAGGTATTAGGAAGAAAGGCTTATTGTGATGAAATTAGGAAAATAAGCCCAAAGATCAAATTTGTCTGCAAACGATTGATGAAAAGTTCCTCCGTTGTGGCATAGGAGTTTAGTCATGCAAAAGATGTGTCTCATTCAAATCTTAAGCATCTAAGGAATTAGTTAGATACTTACCTAAGATTAAGTTTGATCAACAATTCTGTGATGCTTGCAAAATTAGAAAGCAAGCTCACGCTAGTCTTAAGGCTAAGAATATAGTCTCAACGGCTAGACGCTTAGAACTCCTTCATTTGGATCTATTCGGTCTATCTTCCGTAAGGAGTTACGAAGGAAACTGCTACACCTTAGACATAGTAGATGACTACTCTAGGTATACCTGAACTAGATTCCTTAAGGACAAAATCGAAGCCTTCGATCAATTTAAAATATTTAGTAAGAAATTTCAAAACCAATTATATAACAACCCACAATTTTCATAAATGTAAATATCCATCTATTAAGTTAGATGATGTACAATCTATCAATTATATATGAACTCACCTTTTTCAGGGAAATTTTTTGCTTTATTACATTACATTACTTTGCCAATATCTCAATATGCAATATATCCTGCATAACTAAAGTTGACAGGCTCGGGCAACCTACATATGGCAATCATATTATCATATATATCAAGCAAACATCATAACATATCAAGTCAATATCATAATATCATTATTACAAAGTATATTACTCATATAATATGCCATTGGCAATATCATATCAAAACGGGCTTTAAACCATTATCGGATGCCCTAAACCCTAATCTCATGGAAGGGTTAACCCCTAAAGTGAATGCACAAGCTACTAAAGCATATGGACCAGCATAATAACATCCATTTGAGATATAAAATCCCTTCAACTCAAAGTACAAATCTCTAAAAGCTCAATGTATAAGTCATTAAGCATGATCTCTAAAATAGCCGTTTTACCTTCGTTTTCATTCTAATCTCTTCACCATCACTTGTGTGCAAGATAATACACTCAATATACAAGGTGTAAACCCTAATTGTTCAATTCATAAGCTTTCATACCTCTTTGCATTCAAAACCCTAATTCAAAACCCTAAACCCTAAAACTGAGCTAGTTTCTAAACCATGACCCTTCTTTTCTTGATTTTTATCCATTGTAAACCTAAACCAATACTTAAATAAGTTGTAATAACATAAATTACAACATTATCAATCATATTCATCATCATTTCATCATTCTACCTTAGTAATCCAAGAAACGAATCTAGAAAACCCTAAATAACCCTTAAATTATAATTTTGACCCGTTACCTCATTTCAGACCATGCTCATTCTTAATTAAGAACCGAAGAGTCTTGTAAAACCCATAAAATGAGTTTTACAAACCTTTATCTATCATTAACCATCCTTTCTTCAATAATAGTCCGAGAATGTACAAAGCTAGAAAACCCTAAAGCCTTATATGAACCCTAATTCCTAGCCACGACTTATTTTCGTCAATTTCAACCTATTTTACCTTAAACCAACGACCAAACTTCATTGATAATACGTTTAATACAAGTCTCAAGGATCTGTATTACATCATCCTAATCAAGATTATGCAAAATATAAACCAAGAAAGTCAAAGAAAACCCTAAACGTGCCCTAATCAAACCCGTGACCTCATTTCTTCAATTCTAATCCGTTTTAACCCAAACCAATTGCTAATCTGTAGGATCCCGTTATCACTTCACTTCATAGAATCAAACACGAAATTGGAACTAGAAATGAGAAAGAGAAGGTTGTTCTAGAGAGAGAAAGAGGAGCGAGAAATGAGAGAGACTTCAGAATAGATATTTTTAGATATTTTGAACAACTGAACACAACTAACTTTTCCAAGTGGAAAAGTTCCTTAATAACCACCGACACGCAAAATGACGCGCGGGATATTTAACTAGGACCCGGGCTTGGGTTTTGCTTGGGATTAAACCCAAAACATATACAATATTAGATTATCTATCGAGCCCGATTCCCGATATTATCCTATTACAACATTAACTAATTAAAGACCAAAGCTCCATCGTAGAGTGACCAAACTTCCTTGTTCGACTCAATAAATTGAGGCTAACAATCTCCCCCGAAGTGAGGTCTTGAACACGGGAACGAGCTTCCTTTATTGACTCAATAAAATTGAGGCTAACAATCTCCCCCGAAGTGAGTTCATTGATGACACTCCTTCATGAGATCAGTGAGATTGCTTTTGTCATTTAAGCTCGAGTGTTCTTGGTCTTTGTCTTTGTTCTTTGTTGTAGGCTTGTTCCTTCATGCTTTGTGATCTTGACTTTGAGCCTTTGTCATGGTTTTTATCGTCTATGCCATCTTGCGATCTTTTGTTTTTGACCAACATGCTCATACTTTTGCATTATCTTAAAAGCTTTCAAATCACAAGTTTCGGAAGTCCTTTGTCTTTAAATCTTGAGCTGTTCAAAGATAGTATGTCTCGTAGATTGGCATTTTGAGGATTGAGGTTGCCATTACCACCGTTTGACCTGCAGGTTTACGTTAGTGATAAACGAGAAAATTGATTTGAAAATCAATCGACGTGTCACTCGTTAAAGAGTTTTTGTAACACATCGAGAGTGTTATGTTTTTATCAAAATTCATCAACCGTTAATTCATTTACTGGACCAAATCGATATCCAGTTGTCACAAGTTTGATTCATATAGAATCTCGCAAGTCACCTACCAAGAGCTTGTTTGATGCTGGCTCAAGCAGGATTTCCATCTTCATTGTGAATACATTAGTATCACTCGGATGTTCTGGCAAATATCACAATGATATTGCGTAGGACTCTTGATAACAGCTTGTGAACTTGATGAAAAATTTTGATTCACCAGTGTTTGAAAATTGAATGTGTCCTAACAGAGATTTGATTGATCTCCTTGGCTCTAACTCTATTATGGCATTTAGGTTTTAAGTACTCGAGGCTGGAGCATATTGCCACCTTTTCAATATCACAATCTCGAGTGAGATGTCAAATAGATAACCCGTGTGTATCTCCGTGACAATGAGACAAGTTTCTGTTGAAGAGACACCCGATGGCTGGGAAGGGGTTTGGCATTGCAATCACTGTGTCCATGATCCGTTTTCAATGTCAGCAATCAACTTGTGATTCTGACAGCATATGTATTGACCCGGTTTCTGCCTTAAGTTGTGTGGAGGGCTTCTTTGTTTACACCCTTTATCCATACATTTCTTTTTAATTCTTCAACGCCTTCAATGCTTACTAGGACGTCATTACTAACACCTTGTTGTGATTGTTCCAGTGTTAGCTCAATCTTAGTCGGCATTATTCCCATATACATTCATCTCCAATCATACCTAAGGACTGCTATTTCTAACTTTGGATTATCCTTGGTAGAATCCTCCGGTTCTGGTTGGATCATAGGATTGATTCCTAACCTAACCACCTTATGACTTCAGAATCGTCGTGAAATTAAGATGTTGTTGGGTATAAGATCGAACCATAAAACCTTTTCTTCAGCACTTTGAGTCGAATAGATCATATTTTAATTACATTTTCTCCCCTTATTTTAAATAATAAACACTTAGTTTTTGAAATACCTTGTGATTAAATAAGTCTTGAAAATTCGTGGGAGAAACTATGGTCAGCATAATGGTTTGGAACATTTTGAATTAATGTTTTGATACATAAAAATTGCGTTTGTTGATTGTATCCAAGAACATTAAAACCTTTGTTTTTCGAAAACACCCCTCAAAAATATGACCAATTTGAGAAATTGTTGATCTTTTGAAAACACTGTGAGAGATGGAGTGTTGAACAACAATTTGAAAGAATATGAAGTATCATCGATGGAATTCTTGAAAATTGTGTTCAACTTTTTGAAAACCAAATTGTGTAGAGGTCTCTCTTCTAACGCTAAGGTAAGCGCACTGAAGCGTACAAACTTCCTTGTTCAGAGCTAAAACATTGAATGTCTTGTAAGAACAGCCCAAGACGAGAAACGGTTAATTTTCTCCTCCGTTGTGAAGATAAGTTATAAACCTTCCCTTTTATTGAAGTCCGGGTTATGTACTGATATATGCACATAAGCCATTAATAAAAATTAGAAATGACCTTTTTGAAACAATTTGCAACTCTCGCTACTCTCAGCTCGAGACTTCATTTACCCAATAACACCCGTGTCAATGTTAAACGACATTTCAAGCACAGTAAATGTTATCGAATCCAAGAAGACATGTCGAGAAGAATCTTTTGGAAATTTTCTTACAAAAAATAAAAAAAAATTTCCTGATTTTTCTGAGTTTGTATTTTCTTTTTGAAGTTGTATTTATGCTTTCTCAAAAATATGTACATGGTGATGTGATGAAGATATCAAGCTAGACACATTTGTCAGAACCTCCATTCCGCTGAGTCAAACATATCATACCAATCCCCTTCTGACAAGAGACTTAAACCGATTCCCTCAGAAGGGCTTTTCGTTAAACCAATGTCAGCTAATTGGTATTCAATTCTGACAAAATAAATTCAATTATACTATTTTCAAACCTGTCCTATATGAAATGATACCGAGTATGTATGTCTTTGGTCCTGAATGTTGGATACGGGGTTTGCATGATATTGCTATGTCCTGACTGAGAGCGCATACAACGGTATTTTGTTGTAGTTGAAGCCATAATCTTGAAGCTGTGTCATCACCACTTATCTTGAGCACAACTTCAGATAATGCCACGTACCTGCCTCTGCTGAAGACATTGCAGTGCAGTTTTTCGTTTCTTGACATCCAGTAACAAGTTTCTCACCAGAGAACTTAATCCCCTCCAGAAGTGCTTTTCTGAGTATTAAGGCATCCAGCATGATCATCGTCGAAAATGCTGTTATTCAAAACCAGAATCCTTTGGATACCAGAGTCTCATTTAATGGTACCCTTTTAGGTATTTTAAAGATTCTTAAACCTCCTTAAGGTGCTTTTGAGTTGGGTCGTAGGCTTGATAACGTGCACAATAGCATACTGCTTGCACTAAGTCTGGTCTACTAGATGTCAAGTACATGAGTGACCCAATTTTACTACGATAATAGCAATTGTCTACACGGTTCCCTCGCAAATATCTCATCTAGTTTGGGTTTTGTAGCCAATGGTGTACCAATGGAGTGACAGTTGTCCATATTATGCTTTTTCAGAATCTCTAAAGCGTACTTGGCCTGATTGATAAAAATACCCTTTGGAGACTGGTGGATCTGAAGTCCTAAAAAGAAAAAAAAAAAAAGAATTTCATCTTCCTCATAAGGACATTTTCCAATCTTCTGTGCATTAATTTTTCAAATCGTTTGATATTAGGATTTGTCAATCCAAAAATTATGGCATCAACTGTAAATCTGCACTAGTAGAATATCCTCCCCCGTATTTTTATCTGAATAAATTGGGTCATTGTACCTTTAGAGAAAGCCTTTTGGACATCAGGAAGTTTGATAGTTCATCGACCAGCTTCTCGGAGCTGCTTTAATCCATACAAAGCTTTTCCTTAGAAAGGAAGACTTTTTCCTGATGATCTGGATTAACGAACACTTTTCGGCTGAGCATCGAAACCTCTTCTCAGTGACCATTACGAAATGCTGTTTTTTCACGTCATCTGATAGATTGGAAAAGACTTGTGTGCGTGGCGTGGGCAACAAAAATCCGAACTGCTTTCTAAGCGAGCAACTGAGCATATGATTCCTTCGAACATCAATACCCTCTTCTGTGAGCTTAACCTTTTAGCAAAAGGTCGTGCTTTGTTACAATTACAGTTCTGATCTTCATCCTTCTTGTTTCTTACCATAACCACTTTAGCTTTATAAATCATCTTGCCAAATGTTTGTCACTAGATTCCCAGACTTTTAGACCCTGTCCGAACTGATGAAGTTCAACCTGCATTGCTTCTATCCATGCAGAATCAGCCATTGCCTCCTTAATGTTCTTCGGTTCAACAATACTCACCGTGAGCGCGAACATACACATTTCAGGATCTGTGGCAAGCTGTCGTCTTGTTTGAACTGGCATGGATGGATTTCCACAATTGTTCTAATGGATGACTTCTGGTCCATCGGTAATCATGACTTTGTGTTGAAAGAATGCACATGTCGTATTACATGTTGTGTGAGGAAGACTCACCAATTTCTTGTACCCGTGTACAAAAAGGATTGATAAATTCAGCTTCTTGAAATGATGCATTCGGTGCTTGATCATTGTTGTTTTCCTCAGCAAGACCGTGTGTTGGATTGTAATATTCTTCAAGTAAAGGACTGAAGAGAAATTCTAACCCTTGTTGTGACAAATCTGTCTTCTCTGCTGTAGGAACAACATTTTAGAACCAGCTTTAAACTTGACTGTTCATTGCTGTGGTCTTGAATTCTGAGTTCTGAACGGTTATGATCAGAAGTCATTTGATGAAGAACGAGGCCTGAACTGATGTGAACGACGTCATCTCCATGAAGACCGAGGCTTGATCTACTGCGATCAAACGTCTTTTGAACATTGAGGAACGGGGCCTGAAGTGTTATTTTCACAGAACACCATTTTGTTCTTAGGAGCAAGTCTGAACTGTAATGATCAACATCATCTGAAATTTTCAGCAACCACAATCTAAGATTTTCTTGCTTTTCATTGTATATGCATCGTCAGTTAATGGCAATTCTTTGTTGCATTTTGACCATTGAAACACCTGCACTTAAACCCAGGTTTGTGTTTGCATGCATGAATTGAGGGATATCTACATTTTGAACCATGGTGGTTTCATTTTCAACCTTGCCCGTGCAAAGTTGGAGTAGCTTTCTCCCAGTTGGAACCACCTAAGACAAACAGTCTTTAGAATTCTACCACTTGGTTTCCACTACAGACAAGATCTAGGATTCATTGTTTTCTCAGGACATTGTAGTCTTTTTGTTGAAACCTATGTCCCTATGAGATCTGTCCTTCTGGTTTCTTAGATGCACTTGACTTTTCTACGGGCATATATCTCTTTGTTGTCTTATGAGATTTGCATCCTATATCTGTGCAGAGGCACGAGATTTAAACTTAGAGGTATTCAAACCATTCATCCATGATTGCACTGTAAAGTCCACTTTTTGCATGTAGGACATTGCAAGTCATTGAACTTCAAGAAAGGCTTTTGTTTTCCTATGTTCTCCTAAGTGAACATCTTGTTTGAAACCCGACTACTCATTGATGCTTGCCAATTCCTAGGTTTTGGTTTGCAACCATTTACATGTTGGTAATCTAGCAGGATTAATCATACTAGTTTCCATTCACTTCGCTTATGTCGTTCTGAAGTTGTGCACTGTTTCCTTAGCTTTCTCTAGGTAGTATTATGAACCATGTGCTTTGAGCCTACTTTTTCCCTTGGTGACTGATGTGACACATGCTTTGGGAAATTCCTAGAGGGGCCAGGTGCAATCACATTGGTGTTTCGAACTGCTTGTTTTCTAATCTGAGGCAAATTCTGTTGAGTGACTTGTTTAAACAAACCATCCGACACATTAGTTTTATTAACCGACTGTTTCGTTTGAAAACTTCTCATTTCAGGAGAATTTGAAAAAGGAGTCGGTTTTCCTAAAACTGATGGTTTTGGAATTCGATGAGCATTTGGTTGTCGAACAACAGATGGTTTATTAAACTGAGTTTCCACAGACTTTCCCTTGCAGTTCTCGATGAGTTTCTTTAACTCACTTATGGCTATGTTCTTGTCTTGCATTAGCTTGCAATCTTGTATTTCATGATATTGTTCACGTTCTTTTCGAAATACATTAGATCCATTTTCTTTGCAAACTGAGTTGTTTTTCATTTGTTCTTTACATTGTTGTAAAGCAAGTTCAAGAGAAATTGAGTGTTTTTCAAGTTTAGAAAAACTTTTTAACAAATTATTATGAACTTCTTTGTTAACAGATTCAGTTTGTTTCGAAGATTTTGTGCAAGACATTCACATTCCTTTGACTTTAGCAGATCACAAGCATTGCAATTCAGTATTAGCATTTAAATCAGACAGAGAATGCAAATACGAACATGTAACATCTTTAGACACACACTCTTCGAGAAGTAGATCATAAATGTTTGAAAAATCAGCCTTTTCAGATTCAAGTTCGTCAACCTCTTTTTCAAGGGATTTAACGTACTCCAAATCGTCATTCATTTCCTTTTTTAGTTCATGAACAAAACAATGACTGTCTAGTATAGTTTTGTCTGAAAGAGCGAATAATAAGGGTTTTGATCAAAACTCATAGTCTTAGCATTGGTTAGGAAATGCACTATAAGTATGATTAGACCAAGCTTGTTGACAAATTGTTCTAAAATGATTGAAGTTGTTTGTCATTTCGTTATAAAGTTGTCTACTTTTACTAATGGATTTAGAAATGGGTAGAAAGGCCAGGTTTTTAGCAATGTTTGGCTTTGTCCTAACAAACGTTTTTCTCCACATTGTCTTCCTAACTTCTTTAGCGCGTTCCAACTGATCAAGATAGGTTTTGGATGGTGGTTTGAAAGTTTCATAAAGACTGTTTTTGATATGTGGTAATCTATGATTCACTTGTCTTTATCCAATTTTGATCAACTCTTTCCTTTCAAGAGTCACTGTCTCTTCCCCATTGGGGCAAAATCTGTTTGCAGGATCAGAAGTATCATATGGGATCTCATACAAAAGAGGCTTATCAGATTGAGCTATCTTAAGGTACTTAGGATTAGCAAAGGTTGATCTACCATTATATGTTGCGCATTTGGGTGCGCTAACATAGTAAATGGACCTGATAGACTGATTGCGTTATAACGAGATTCCAGTCAAAACTTAATTTAGTTGTCCATTTCAATCATTTTGTCAATATCTCCCTTCTTCACTTAACCTTTAAATCCGAAATGACCTTACTTTTCTCTTTGAGTTGACCTTCAAATTGGTGACCTATTTAACAGCCTCCCTTTTGACTAGCTCACGTGTTTCCGATTGACAACGTGAAATTCATAGGTTTTTAGTTTTTAAACCCTCGTGTATGTCAATGTCTTTACAGCTAAAGTCCGAAAAAAATAAAAGAAGGGTGACGGTATCATTTAACTTGTTTTGAAGTAATTTTATGATCAGTCGTAAGTCATTAAGGCCTTTGTTTTTTTTTTTTTTGTTGTGTTTTTTTTACTTCTCAAGCTCAGTCTTGTTTGATATGAGTGCAATCAGAAACTATCTCGACTGCTAGTAGCCTCCCCTAACCCACTATCTCATCAAGGTTAGTTTTGCAACTTTTTCCAATTCTGAGTTTAATGATACGTTTGCTTCTTTAATTGCTTTAAAATGTTTGTTTTCCTCATAACCAAGAGTTAAATTTTGCAATTAAATTAACAAGCGTACACGCTCAGCAGCACAGCGCAGCATTTGGTCAACCTATTATCCATTATTACATATATTTGATAAATTAGAGTGACAGTTGCTAATCATCCCTTGCTCCAAAACCATAGTGTCATTAATGGATTCAGGTTGCTCAGAATGTTGTCTTTCATTGGCAAACACATTATTTTCATCATTGTTTTGTACCTGTTCCAATGGCTGTTCAGTTGAACTGGATTCTTCTGGTAAGACCTCCTGAATCTTTGCCATGAAACTGTAATGTGCTTCCAATTCCTGTTCATCAATCTCTTCATCTGATACAATCCCACTGCTTGTTTCATCTCCTGAACTTGTAACCGATGATTGAACCTTTTGAACCGTGCACTCTTGAATCTGTACCTGACTTTCATTCAACCTTTTCAACGTCATCTTAAGCTCTTGCTCATGACTTGCTCTTTCAACCATACATTGTGCAATGGAGTCCATGTTTTGAATTATTGTTTCCTTGAAGGTTTGAGCTTCCATGGTAGTGTATGCATTGAAATCTTGTAATATTTCCCGAGCATTTGTATTATACTTGGAAAGCTCGAACATCTTTGAATGTATGAAATGTTCAAACTGCCCTTTGATCGCACGTAATTCAGAATTGGAATCCTTCTCGTGAAGTGTTTCATTGCTGAATTGCATTTCCAAATTCTGCATGTTTCGAGATAGCACATACCTGAAAAGTCCTTCATTCGCATCAAAAAGTCGATGAAAAGCTTCTCTAAACTCGTAGTACATTGAGTGGTTGGAGCTCGAGAGATGTTGAATTGTTGTCTTGAGTGCATTCAATTTGTTCAAGGAGTTTTCTTTTAAATTCTTTGCTTGCATCTGCAGTTTCTGTATCTCTGGTTCCTCTAAATCTGAACCCGAAGATGAAGTATTCTTTGTTTCCATTTTAACGTGAATTATGAAGTGTAAAAGATTTGTTGGATCTTAAGTGGATGTGATGTGATTGAAGTTGTGATTATTTAGGCAATTCACGTTCACGGGATTTTACACGTCTATGATTAAAACCGATAAATGAATTAACGGGATTTTACGAAATCAATAGAAAACCGTGAATGAATAATCGTTTGTTGTTAAGGTTTGATTGTTGTTAGATTTGTCTTTTAAGTCCTTGTTTACGGTTTATTTTGATGTTTTGATTAGGTTTAAGTTGTGACGATTAGAGTCCAAAGTCCAAAGATGACATATAAGAATTTTACTTAATAAATTAAGCAACTCGCCACCAAGAATGTGGTCAAACCGCCACCTGTTTTGGCAACTCGCCACCAAGAAACTCGCCGCCAAGCAACTCGCCACCAAGCAACTCGCCACCAAAAATGTGCCAAACCGCCGTTTTCAAAACGCCGTTTTCAAACCGCCGTTTTCAAACCGCCGCTTATAATATCAACCCGCTGCTTATAATATCAAACCGCCGTTTACAAACCGCCGTTTTCAAACCGCCATTTTCAAACCGCCACCTATTTTCAATTATTTTAATCAACCCGCCTTTGACTTTGGTCAAACCGCCGGCTGACTTTTTCCATAAAATCCGGATCTTGTCCCTACTTTATGTCAACCGTCCACTTAGAAAATGATATTTTAAGCAACTCTCCACGATGAACACTAGCACGAATTAGGCATAATCGGGCCAAATAAGCTTTTTATCCACGAAAATAAGCTAGATACTTGTAATCCTAAGTAGGTATTTGAAGATTAAACATACAATAACATGTATTTCTTTGTGGATCTTCAAAAATGAAGCAACCCTCCACGAAGAACACGAAAATAATCCGAACCTTATTTGCTTGTTTTCGATCTTGAGGCTTGAGTATCACTTGGAATGGCAACAATACACCTTGTTTAACATGTAGAGCACAAGAAACAACAAGATTAACCAACAAATTTAACCCAAAAATAATTTCTGAGCCGTAGGCTTTTTTAAGCCAAAATAAGCCATGAATTTGAGCTTATTAACCACAATAATCAACCACGAATCCACCCTTTGCTCTGGTACCAATTGTAGGATCCCGTAATCAATTCATAACATATATCATACACGAATCGAACCAAGAAACTAGAAAAGAGATAATGGTTTAGAGAGTGAAAGAAGAGAGAGATAGTTGAGAGAGAAAAGGAAAAGAAAATGAGAAAGATATATTAGAAATGAAACTTGGTTACTTTTTCTAAAGAAGAAAAAGTATTTATACCCCGACACATAAAGTGATGTCCGGGATATTTGACTAGGACCCGGGCTCGGGTTTTGCATGGGATTAAACCCGAAAGATATACAATATTAGATTAACTATCAAGCTCGATTCCCGATATTATACTATTACAACATTAACTAATTAAATGACCGAGACTAAAATACATAATGGACAAACTTCATGTTTGACTCAATATTTTGAGGCTAACAGAATGTTATGTGCGCAGAAGAATCTTGACAATGGTGATGTTTTTCATAGAATTATTTAGGTTCTAGATTGCAATTGAAGAGAGATATAGATGGTACTACAGAGCTCTTGTTGCCAAACTTCTTCAATTTTTGGTTAACAATAGTTAGTACCGATAGGCTTATCGTTTGTACCGACAGGCAATGTCTGTATCGCTATAAAGCCGTTGGAGAGAATACCGCCAATGGTCTAAAGTGTAAATTGTAACGGTTTCTTTGATCTTGGGTTTGTTCAACCTATATAAACCTATCTCAATTGCATAATTTACTCACATAATATCTCCTAATCGCTCTCTTTCAACAACCCTAATCTTTTCATCATCGACAACCATCAATTCGTCAAGTATGGCTACTCTTGAATCATTCCCTAAACACAACATGATCGCTTATTTACAGAAGACTGATGGGATTACTGAGTTCCATGAGATTATGGACTATCTTACACGAAGCTCAATTTACTATGCTCTCATTGTAAGTCCTATAGTCTCTACTACCTTTGTTGAACAGTTCTGGATGTCTGCTAAATCCAAAACAATCAACAATGTTAGGTATATTATTGCCACAGTTGCTGGCAAGACTGTAACTATCTCAGAGGCATCAATAAGAAGTGATCTTCTTTTTGATGATGCTCGTGGGATAGATACTTTGAACAATCAGGCTATATTTGATACTATTCAGCTAATGGGGTATGAGGGGGACCTAACTGTCTTAACATTTAACAAAGCCCTATTTTCACCTCAATGGAAATTTCTTTTTCATACTATGAATCATTGCATAAGTTCTAAAAGCACTTCTTGGGATCAAATTCCCACTAATATTGCCACAGCAGTAATTTGTTTAGCAACTAATCAAAAATACAATTTTTCAAAATTAATTTTTGATGGTATGATGAGACACTTGGATGCACAGAAAAAGTTTGTCATGTATCCAAGATTTATTTCAGTATTTTTGGCTACATAGTTAAAGAATGTTC
>BQNB010137788.1:0-17797 GCA_026074375.1 Tanacetum coccineum
TGCGCTCTTCATAAGGGACAATATACGTCACGAAAAATATCCGATTAAGATAATTATTACGTCGTTCTCACGAGAAATTTTCTAAAATGGATGATCGATCCAAACTTTAGTTGGGGATCATATAAACAACAAAACCAAGCGCACCTCGCTTATCAAAACCAAGGCCGAAGCTTACGTCGTTAATTAAAATCAAAATATATGTCGTACTCAAATACGAAATTATACCAATATTCAAGACCGAGAACATACTTCATTATCGAAAATCCAAAACATACCTCGCTTACTAAAACCAAGATAGACGTTAATAATCAAAACCGATATGTATTTATATCATTATCCCGATTAAAATACTCATCATTATTCAAAACCAAAATACACATGTCGCACTTCCGGTCCCGTTCATTAATGCCCCTCTGGTTACGAAAAATAATCCGAAACACATTAGATCTCCTAATCACCTTACGACATTATTACACATGCCCACATAATCACATAAGTACCTATTGTACGCTCACCATCTTTTACATGATGACTCGATGAATTGGCCTCATACAAAGGCATCCATCACGCCCACTTTCAACCAAGCATTGGCGATTATTATCACATATCGTATTCGCTTTCCCTTAGAGATTTCGGCATAATTATTCATTCTAACACTTAGGTTTATATCCCTCCGGTTACATTTTCCTCATCGTACTGAGCTTGCCACAAAGTCAAGCCACCTCGACGATAATTCCAACATAATTACGGCTAATTCTAATGAGTCTACACTCACTCTAATGGGTACTTCAAGCCACAATCGTCCACAAGACTTTTGGCGATGTCCACCCACCTTATCACGTCCTAAATTCTCACTTGGGCGATTATACCCATCCATTTACAACCTAAGCCGCATCACTGGCCATGAAAAAGTGACATGAGCGCTCACTACCATTTAAAGCACATAGCACATATAACACATATTCCACATAATTCGGCGGCGACAATCTCGCTACAACACATAATGTCAAATGACAAATCAAAATCAATTAAGAAAACAATGAGCATCATAGACTTATTGCTCGTTCGACGAAAATAAAAAATTTCAACGTTTCTTCATGGCGACTAACATCGTTGGTTTGGTCCCTTCTCATCGCGCAGCGTCATTGATGAATCAAATCATCAAGTCGAAATACTCACACTCCTAATTTAATACCGCTCGACTTAAGACGTTGGCTATTTTTGTTGTTCCTCCAGTAATAGAAACAGACGTTACCATTTAGCTAGAATCTCAATCAATTCGCCACTCTTTATGCCCTTGGGTCGTCACGTCGCGGAGTAAGGGCCACTACACTTAACCGTAGGTCAAGTATCGTATAGTGTCTCATTAAAATCCTTGACATCATCAGGTATACTTACGACTACACTACCACTACATTCCATTTCGGGGAAAGAAGTCTTCTTCACGGCCATCAGTTGATATATCTAAAGCATCATACATCTAATGTAGGAGAAGTCTTCTCTATTTCTCACTTTCAACCTCGGGACTAACCATCTCGGCTTCCACCCACCTTAGGAATCTTTACATCTCCAAGAAGATCCCTTTTCAGTGTCGATATCAGGTTTACACCCTTGATAGCTCAAATCTATCATTGCTTACTAGCACACCGACTATACTTGGTCTTGACACGTCTTCATAACAATCACCACTCCTAGATACTACAAACTAAACATCACTCCCTTCTAGACACACTTGTTCCGAACAATACCGTAGGTATTTCTGCTTCAGAACAACTCGGTCATAATGACTCGCATGAAACTCTCTCCATGCAGTCGATAAGGATAAGGTTACTTGCATAAGAATCCGTAATAGGGTAAAAATATTTTCTCCTTCCGGAAGCTTGACCTAAACATTTATCTCAATTACCAAGTGTTTTAAGGGTGACGATTTATCCGACATAGCGTAGTTCTTCCTAAATTATGCATAGTTGATCAGGTTATGCATAATTGAGGACCAAACGACATCATGTCCTTCCTCGTCAAAAACGTTTCTTTTCCTTACGCTACATGCGTAAATTAATTCCAAGAAATTTTTCAAAGAGTAAAAATCTAATTGTTTCAAAAGAAAGAAAAGAAGATAACACCACCTTCCATTCTTAAATTTTTTTTATTCATACACATTATGTAAAAAGAATATTTTTTTTAATTTTTTTTTAAAAGAGGATTTATTTGACACCATAGGGTCAGTTTATGAAATTTGAAAACACATTTTCCATGGTTTACACAAACAATTTATACAACATAGTCAATATGATTCGCGCAACGATATTCGTTCAACACACAAATTCGTTATTGCAATTCACAGTTTTAAAATCATCAAGTTACAGAATATCATTGAATACAGTTTGGTCAACGGTCACAACAAGTTTAAAAAATAATACCCACTCATGGACTATGCAAGCAAATATCAAACACGTGCGAAAGATTCACCAACCTGAATTATTCCACACTCGGGGTTAAGTCAATCTAGTAACAGGACCACTCAAAACATCAATATTCACAATCGCACAAAACTCACAACCGGAGATAATCATAATCTTTTCATAACCATGACAATAATAACAATCCTAGGGGCTATACACATACAACCAAAAATCCCTCAAAAGTTACAATCCTTGGTTCCAAGACCGATACATCCAATCATGATGATTCTAAGTTTCTAATACATAAACTACATATACATGAACTCTCCTAGAGTTCTAAATCAAAAGTAATTGCTAAAGAGTGCACAATCACCACACCGATGATCATATAAAACTTTGAGGCAACAATGACCTTAATCCAATAAACCTAACTCTTGAAATCTCCTTACTTACTAGTACGGGGACGATAAAAGTATGAGGTTTTCGTCTACGAAAAGCATTTCGAGTCCAATTTCCAGAAACATAGGACCCATTGCCCAGAAAGTTTTGGGTCCAATGTGAAATTACCATTCTGCCCTTACTCTATCAAGGCTGCCCTTTACCAAAATTTTATCGTTACACTAAATCGAGTGCATCTCCTAAACTGTGTGTTCGCAAAAGCCGAAACGACCGCTCAAATATAAGTTTGTTCAATATCTAGAGATTACAGTTTTACATATTTAGGTGTTGCTATATAAGTTTTTGAACTTATTACTCATTCAAAGTAGCGATTTTGTCTAGTTTTGCATTTCGGCGATATCTCATTCGTCGGGTGTCGATATGACTCCATCCGAATTCAAATGTACCTAAGAGTCTTTTACATCTAGTCCAATTGCCAAGGTATTCATAGACCAAAAATACTTTTTTAATACATAACAAAGCTGCTATCCCAAAGCAATCCCCAAAGATGTTTTGGACCATATTTTTATAGTTTACGAAAATGAGCGAAATTTAAAATTTATTAATGCTTTTGACGTGAAACCAATTGGAGGTGATAGCCCTAAGAGTCTTCTACAGGTATCTAAAATTTATTTTGCAAATTTATTACAAAAACATGGAGTTACACTCATTTTCCCAAAAGTGTTATAGACCCCTTTGGTAATTTTAGTTAAAACGACGATATCTCACTCATCCGGAGGAAGATCACTCTCGCACCCTTATCCCTAAAGAATGAACCCACATATATATAACTTAAGATATGCCCTAAATGCATATATAACTATTCTCGGACATTCTCACGCAGGTGACTTAGGGACCAAAAAAAATAATTCACAATCAACCCCACAACCTGCTGGTTACAAATTGCCGTACAATCCATTTTGAAATCCAATCAAACACCATTTTAATTCCTTCAAAAGCCAGTACAAAGTCATACCCAATGACTTAACACTCTTTCAAACACATCAACTCATGGGTTTTCACACCCGAACGTTTCAAGACTTACTAGGTAGAGGTCGACACGAAAGAATCAAAGCACAACACACCAACTTTATTAGAAAGTTCCAAAAATAGACGTTTCCAAATGACACGTTACGCGAGAATAAGCTAATAACCGTTTTCCAAAACAATGAAGGGTTATGGGATGACATATAAAAGTCGCACTCCCATCAACTGAAAAATTTCAAAACAATAGGTTACGAAACAACATACGCGATTCAAAAGCAACGGGAAAATATTCAAACTCGGAGTCGAACAATAAGTCACCCAATGGGATCGAAAAACTACGACGAATCAACATCACCAAAAGATGAAAAGTAAAGTCGCAAAAAAGTTTCAAAAATAATCGTATAACAACGATGTTTTCATCACGTATCAAAATAATTTTATCACATCACATCGAAATGTTTAAAGAAGTTAAACTCTTCGCTAGAAGCGAATATCAAGATATATATATATAATCGTTTACCATAGAACGGATGCCGTATATATATATCTATATACATATATATAATTATTACTTGTACCAAGTGTCAACCACTTGTTACGCACATAATATGCAATCAAATATATACCACATAAGGCTTCTAAGGATCGGGAGCAACACGCGCGCGGATATCGGACATCGGTGAAAGACTCGTGAAACTTTCCCAAAAACAGTTGTAGTCCAAGTTTTGTAAAACGACTTAGTTTACTAATCTCTTGCTTTTAGGAACAAACCTCACCACTTTACCTCTCTGTAAAACCCTCAAAATACGATAAGCAGCGGAATACAAACAATTGGGTGTGATACTTCATATACATGCACACGAGTCCCAGTAAACGTTCAAAGATACGTTTATAAAACACAATTTCATTTATTAGAAAGATCAGAGTTACATAGGTCCCAATACCATTATAGAAACTATTTCTAAAAGTCACAACACGACTTGATTTCTAAAAACATTATTTTTAATTTATGACACAACTTCACCGAGGCACCGTCCTTGATATCCGCGTTCCGTCCCATCCAGCCATCAACAGCAATTAACCTGAGATACATGCTTAAAAACGTCAACAAAATGTTGAGTGAATTCATAGAGTTTACAAATAATAGATAGAACGCATAATTTGGTTCAACAAAACATAAATTCTTTGGTCGTTAAGTCAAGTTATAAATATCTTTGATTTCCAACTTAAAGAGCGCGTGTATCGAAATTACAACATTCATTTGTTATTGACGAAATTCAAGTATGTCGAGAAGGTATGCCACTTCTCCTAATACTAACCACAAAATGTCCGTTTGACAGGGTGGTCCCAACGGATTCAAACCCCGGACAGGGTTGTCAAACCCAATAGATCTATTTAATGCATTAGCGTTCACCAACACATGGTAACTAACGGTCACACAGCAAAAAGGCATATACTCAGTAGTGAAGGAATCATATTCAAGTATCAAAAACAGTTTGCGTTCAATTTCATAAAACAAGCAATATATCCCCTTCGCGGAGTTAAAAACATTGAAAACTTTAAAAGCGAGGTTATGAACTCACATTGGTCGAAGCCGAAGATCAAATAACCGAATCAATTCACAGAAAATCAATGAACACGATCACGACCTATAATTTATCTCGCTCGATTACTATTCCGAAAAGTATAGTCAACGAAGCGTACATCGTTTCAACAAAATCATATATATGGTGTGTGTATATATATATATATATATATATATATATATATACACACACACACACACACACATTCATACATGTGATTAGAAATCCACTTGCGCCTTAGACCCTAAAACCCACAACATTGAGTTATAATTGTCCCTCACGTTTTATCTTACGTGACTTTAATAGAAAACGTTATATTTTCGATAACTTTCTATTTTTAGAAAGTTCCTATTTTCGGAAAGTTACCATCATTGGTAAGTTTAAATATCTAAGTATATTTTTAATACTTATCATTTTATTTATATCCATGTACTTAGTTAAAAATTATATAAGTCTTATATGAACCGTTGACTTTTTAAAGTCAACATTTGACTTTCTTTGACTTTTATACTTATTTTTATTTTTACCCAAATCTGACCCGTGCTAAATCACATTTTCACGATTCGGACAAAGAAGAGATTTTATGCGAAACGATATTCCGGACAACTTTTTAGTTTTAGCCGAGACCTGAATCTCGACGAAAAATGACCAAAATGCCCCTGCAAGTTTCTGTAGGAACTTGTATTTTTAATAAAAACGCAGCAGTTTGACCATCAGTTTTGTCCCGCTATATTCCGAACAACTTTATTGTTTGGCCAGAAGGCCGAAACAGACTCGAAAGTGTCCAAAATCGCTGTTGAAAATCAGATCAGCAAGCTATATAATATACCATAGCTGTTTGCAATTTATAAGTTTTTCAAAACTTGTTTTCGCTCTAGTTTATTCGTTATTAGGAGTTAGAAGCTCTACCTTATATCAAAACAATCGTCTCGGAAAGCTTTATAATATTTTTCAATCAAAAATTAGATTTTACAAAATCTCATGCCTTGTTTTCCGTGTCAAACTTTCTGCTCAGAATGTACTTGTTACAAAGTGCGCCAAAATTTAGTTTTGACCAAAAATCTCACTTACGACACATCTAATATGGCCTATAATTCATGTCTAACTTGCTCAATCATTTTATAACATCATTTAACTAATTGGCGGAAGATCTTATAGATTTCATCACATGTAACAATAAAAATCAAATCAAATAACGAAACAAACGAAACAAATATAAAAGGAATGCTCACAATGCTATAATAAGCAAAATTAATAGTCGAACTCGTCCCCCTTGTCCTAGTCGAAACTCGAACCACAACCAAAATACAAAACCCATAACTTTTAAACAAAACCCACTTCAAAATATCACTAATCTAGTTCTTGTACAACACAATTTTTAACAGAATCACCTCAATCCTACCCGAAACCCAACTTCTTAAAAACTCAATGCATGTGGGATTTTATTATATGGATATGTAGCATTAATGATATGATTAATATTTTGTAGGTTGATTATATTGCATGTCAGAAATCAAATGGTTTTGGTGGTGGGTTGTGGTGGCCGGTTCGTGGAGGGGAGAGGACAAGAGAAAACCAAGTTTGTAAAAGAGTTATAATGTGTGTATAATGTGGGTATTTATAGAAAATAAGCTTGATCACTTGATACTTTTAGTCCCTCCATCCCTAAAGTCCTTTCAAAATTAGTACGAAGGTTATTGGTTTTGTTAAGTAACTGACCAAAAGCTCGGGATTATACTTTTGTGATAAATTTTATTTCCGTCACACTTAATTTGGTTTAAAATATTTAATAAAATATTAACTCACGTCAAAATAAGATTTTGACTCGGTTTTGGCTAACTCGGGACAAGGACGAAAAATACGAATTGTCATCATAAAGATAATAACGAAGTGCGTCAAAATTTTTCTACGTTGCTTAAAACGTTTAACGAACACGCGGTCAAACGTTGACTCGCGAAACGTCAAAAATAAAAATTATCAAATTTTCTTCAAAATTATTTGTAATAAAATACGAAAATATTTATTATCGACAAAGAAAAATTCAAATGTCGACGTTCGCTTACGAAAACTCGTAAAATAATTATTATGACGTCGAACTCACGATCGTCATACGCATCGTGAAACTCGGGTTGTTACAGTGGCAAAGACTAGCAAGTTGATTAAAAGAATTGGAGGTTATCCAATCTATTGTTTTTAAAACCTTTTGCCTTCGTCAAGACTCCTAGTAACAAAAACAAGCATTAGGCGCAATCAATCAATTCAAGACTAAGACAACCTCTATGAGTTTTGATTCGCGGTTCGTTTCACAAACCATAGACATCGATAATTATATTCCTAGTTATACCAAACCACTTAAGAAATGGTCAATACAAAAGGTAGCCGATCATAGACAAAAAGACGACAATTGATTGATTAACAATATCCTTTTCGGCCTATGATATTCTCAACAAACAATCCGGTTGATAAAACTATGGCACTTTAGAACATAAGAACAAATGGATCTAAGACATAGCTTGAAATTGAATTAACATGCCACACTATCATAATCGAATCTTCATACCACAAACATCATCTAACCAAGCACATAAAGGGACTAGCCACTCATATTAAACAAAAACATAATTTCATAAAATAATGCATTCATAAACATAATGAGAGTTCTTACAAAAGTATTGCAAAATCTTAAAGGAATGTAAACTAGGAAATGACAAACTTGTGACTTAGAGGGATCCTTCCTCCTTCTTGGCTTTTCTTAAGCTTCTTCTTGACTTTCCTGGACTTAGATGGCTTTGGAGAGGAGTGGTAGCTATGAGGATTAGGATTTAGGGTTAGAGAATAGTGAGGTGTGTTTTGAAATGAGGCATAGGGGTCTCTTATTTATACTACTATTTTATGTCGGTTCTAGGGCCTAAAGGGGTTTCCAAAGTCGGTTTAGAGGGTCTAGATCCTTCTTGGTTATTCCAGTTTCTTCTAGAGTGAAATGAAAAACGTGGGCTCCAAAAGCCGAGTGGCACGGCTTCCTGCCGGGTGGCACGCCTTTTGTCGGGCGACAGACTCTCCAACCGTGCGGCTGGGAGGTCGTTGGTGGCATCTTTTTGTTGGATTTTTCATTTAAGGCTCTTGCTCGAGTTGTGCTTGGCCGTGGGCGTTCGTACTTCACCATATCTTCATTACAGCTTGATCTTAGGTCTTAGAAGCTTGAGTAATTAGATTTCTTCTTCTTTGAGATGCTTCCGCACTTGATCCTGATATGGGATTCTTTGTGCTTGAGATAATCTCCGCATATTCGTTTCTCCTTTTCTTGTTTTCCTGTATTTGGCTGCAATTACACTAGAAAGGATATTTTGACATAATCGAGTAATAAAACCATAGGTAACTGACCAAATAACTAATAAAAAATTATAAATAACGCTCCCAAAATATACTCGATTTGAGCGTTATCAACTAGTTTCCAAACACTATAAATGGACGACTCTAAACTCAGTTTTAGAAAGAGAGTTGTGCTCTTAACCACCAAGGTCGATTTTCAGAGGATAAAAGATGCCAAGAAGGTGAAGCAACGTGCTTCAATCCATAGGTAAACCCTTGTAATTTATATACTCTTGATAATCATTTGATCTTTGGTATCATTCGTTTAACTCGGTTAGTTTACCTTGTTTGAATTTGATTATTATGTTTGTATTCATCACAATGTTTATTGGCTAATACCTTTAGGTATTAGCCATATTTATGAAGATTTCAATGTTTGATTTGTTTATCTCAATTGCTTAATTTATTGTTGGTTATTGATTATATTTATCATATAATACTCATTTATGTGCTTTAATATGCGTTCGATCCATATCTAAGGATATCGCTTGTAGCTTAACTAGATATCGGATAGTTCTCATATAGTAATTTATATAGGTGGAATTAATCAGATCACAAATAAAGTCATGCTAAATCCGTGTGTAAGGATATTGCATGTAGCTTAACTAGATATCGGATAGCGCATTTGGTTTAGTGAACAAGTTAGACTAGCAGGTGACCTAGAAAGAATCTTACAAATAACGTTTTGATTCCCTTGGCTTAGTATGGGGTGTGATCTACCACTTATATAAAATACCGTAAGCAGTAAGTTAGTAAAGTCTCTATGAGCTAGGGTTTAACAAGATCACCATTGCTTTAATCCCTAAGATAGATTATAATCAGTAAAAAAGGAAGCTTTATGCGGATACGTTTAATTGTAACAGAATTCTTCGTATCTAGGTATTAGAAAAAAGTAACTCCTAAGTCTTAATAATGATATGCCGCCTCGAGATAAGTAATCATTTCACTAATAAACAAACCTGCGTTTTAATTGGAATAAATATGGTTAATACGTTTCCCTTACATTAGGCTTCACCGTATCTTTATCTTTTGTCTATCGCCTTGTGTGTGTTAATTGTCACCAAAACCTTAGGTTAGATACCCAAAATTGTGCCAGTCTCTCAGGCTGAAAACCCTCCCTTTTTTGCATTAGTTTTATGCTTAACTTAGATAACTGAAATAATGATAGAATTAGGAATTAACGCTCTCGCTCTTAGTGATCGACACCCTACTTACCAACGAAGCTACATCTTAACCGGGTACACTGCTCATTAAAGTGTTGTTTTTAGGTATAGTCGGCATAAAATAAATAGTAAAACTTGATACATAAAATACCTACTCTCAACGACACATCAAGTTTTTGGTGCCGCAGCTGGGGAATGAAGTTGTTTAATTCTTATTTATTAGTGTTTTACTTTAGTTTAGTTTAGTTTAGATTAATTTGCATAATTGCATGTTTGTTTTGTGTGTTTAATTTTTTGCATTGTATATTTTTGCATATTGTGTGTTTGTGTTTTTTTTGCATTATTCAAAGTCCGCTGTAAAAATTTTCACACCGATACGGCGTATCCATCCCTTTGGATACGGTGTATAAATTTTCTTAACCAACACAACGTATTCTGTTCATAAAGTCCATACGGCGTATTCAGAATAATTGAATACGGCGTATAGACTATCTGATACATTAACAGACTCTTAATTTTCGTATTCCATTTCCGTGCTTTATCATATACCTTCTTTCGAAGCATACACTACTGATTGTTTGTACTCTATTGCAGGTAGTACGTTACAAGGAGTTCAGAGAACTCATTTAACCTTTTAAAGACCCAGAACGAGTATCACAATTGGATAGGAAGCTTCTCAAGACAACTGGTCTTGATTGTTCGAATTTTCTAGGGACTTGACCTCATCACTGATCCCGATAATCAGTTTGGAAGAAGAGATTACAAGAAACAATGACGAAGCTTACTTTAGAAGTCTTTAAGCATGTTTATGGCTAAGATTGCAAAAAGGCTTGATGAAAACACCGACTTGATCAAGGAATTACGAGCCTCCACGGATTTCACATTTAGAAATTAACAAGCCTCGATCAAAGCTTTGGAGATCCAAGTCAGGCAGATGAGCATTATGTTAATACAAATATTCGCGCAAAAACGATATTTATATTTAATGATCTTCATGTTTTGATAATAACAAATATAATGTCATACTACGTAAAAGTTTACGTAAACAAGTTATTTAGTCAAAAGTTTACTTGACGCCGACAAATCACTTAAGGTATGAATATGACATTATTAAACATATTTAATGATCAAAGAAAAATATTATCATTTGCATAAATCTTTTCTAATCAAATGATTTAAGTTAACACATGATTAATTATAAGCTAGTTATATTAATCATGTAAGACAAAATAAGATTAAACATAAGTGGAAATAATCTTTCCAAATCTCCCCAAATCTAAAAAATCTTTCCTTATTGGTGATAAGAAATGTTTTATTCTAGAAGAATCTATTAAACTAGTTTTAATAAGTACAAAACAATATTTTGTATAGATTTAGGGTTAATCACAAAATGATAAATGCTGTCCCAGCTCCACCTACGGATCTACCAAAAATACTGGACATATCCAGGGTATGGGAGATCTGTAAGTCGCATGTATGAGTCCCTTGGGAAAGATTTGAATTTCAAAAGGTTGCTAATAAATACCAACCTCAAGCTTTTATTTTATACAACTCTTTACAAATATTTTCTAACACATATTTTATCTTTTATATATTCTTTGATCATTATACTTGTTACATAATCCATTACAAGTGATCAACTCATTCCACTCTTTAGTGAAGAACACTCAAGAAGACGTCAAGCTTCAAGTGTTAACAGTTTAGTTGTGTCATCACGTTTGTGATAATCATTCATCTTGTATATCTTGTATGTATCATCTGTGTATGATAGGTTAGTATTTAGGCCATAAAATACATAGTGTGTTAGATTGGTTCTATCTCGAAGTAAAACTCAGTATTTGGCTTAGTACCGAAAAAAGTGTAAGCGACGTGTACGGTTTTCTCCGCCTAAAGGGGCCTTGTTGACATAGTGAAGATAACTCTCAAGTTGGGTACTTGGGGAGTGAAGTAGAGTGAAGAGGAGCTTCGTAGCCGGACCACTATAAATCATTGTGTCATCGGTTCGATCTTTCTTATCTTTACTTGTTCATATTTCGTAGATTGTTTATTTACTTATTGCATCACTATTATATACACTTGTGTATATCTCTTGAGCTCACATAAGTCGACAATCTAAGTTTTAATTTTAAAACGGTAAGAATTATTCAACCTCCCTTCTAGTTTCCATAATTGGTATCAGAAGCCAAGGTCACCCAAGATCTTTAACGTATATTGTACATTAAAGCTTGAATCGATCTATGGATTCGGATAAATATCTAGAAGGGCAATCTATGCAAAGACCACCTCTTTTTGAAAGTGATCATTTTATTTATTGGAAAAATAGATTTGAAACTTATGTGAAAGCAAAAGATTTAGATCTTTGGCATATTATCTTGAATGGTGATTTTCCACCGCTTGCCAAAAATGAAGTTACCCAAATTTTAGAGGTTGTTCCTTTTGAAGAATAATCCGATGATCTTAAAAAGAAACTTGCTAAAAATAATGAAGCTAAAGTGGTTCTTTATAATGCTTTACCTAAAAAAGAATACGAAAGAATTTTTATATGTAAAACGGCTATAGATATTTGGCAATTGTTGTCAATCATACATCAAGGTAATAGCCAAGTAAAGGATAATAAAATTGATCTTCTTGTTCAACAATGTGAACAATTTACTGTCCTTGAAGAAGAATCTATTAATAGTGGTTTTGCTAGATTTAACACTATTACTACTTGTCTTAAAGCTCTTGATGAATGTTTCTCTAGCAAGAACTATGTTAGGAAGTTTCTTAGGGCTCTACATCCTAAATGGAGAGCAAAGGTCATGGCTATTGAAGAATCGAAAGATTTGTCATCACTAGCTCTAGACGAGCTTATCGGCAATCTAAAAGTGCATGAAGTAGTGATGGAAAAAGATTTCAAAATTTATAAAGGCAAAAACGAAAGAGTTAAGTCTATTGCCTTAAAAGCTAAGAAAGAGTCTATTGATGATGAAACTTCGACATCCGGAAGCGATGGCAAAGAATATGCTATGGCCGTAAGGAACTTTAAAAAGTTCTTTAGAAGAAAGGGTAAATTTGTTCGGCAACCAAGAGAAGAAAAGAAGTTATTCCGACAAAGAGATGAGAAGAAAGGAAAGAGTGACCGAAAATGTTTTAGATGCGGTGATCCAAATCATCCAATTTGGAGGTTCTTGAAGCGATAACGAAAATGACGCCGAAGACAAAACCAATGATGAAACTTGTCTCATGGCTCAATCTTCGAATGAGGTAACTCTTAACTCTTCTCATTATAGTGATAATACATATTCTCTTGATAATGATAGTATGCAAATAGAATACGATAGCTTATGTGAAATTAGCTTAAAAATCATTAACAAGAATAAAATTTTGAAAACAAAAAGAGATCTTTTAGAAAAAGAAATTTTAGAATTGAACGAGAAAATTAAGAAACTTAAGAGAAGTAAAGAAGTTGAAATTGCATGTAACTCATGTGAGGAACTTAAATCGAAAAACATCAAACTTAAAGAAACTCATGTTAAATTTGTTAAATTTGATAAAAGTGCTAATTCACTAAGAGAAATGTTAAACAATCAAAAGTCACCTAATTGCAAAATAGGTCTAGGATTTGATAGAGATAAAGCGTCAACAAGCGGAACTAAAACCATGAGTTTCGTTGGATCGTCCGCTGAAAAAGGGACGGACGGATCTACCATAAAGTTGCACGGATCCACCTTACCTGGATCCGTGAGTCGCATCTATGGCAAAAAAGGGACAGAACACGTTTTTAGTCCACCTATGTCTTCTAGATCGGATTTTGTTATAACTAGGAAGAAACTAATACATAATAGCATTAATGAGTCAAATAAACCATATTTAAAACCATCACCTGAAAGCAGTATAGGTTATGTCAAAACCGAGTCTAGATCGAAAACACCTCCACCTAGAAGGAACATTCCTTCTCAACCAAGATACAACACACCTAAATCTAGGATAAACTCTAGACAACCAATTCATCAAAACTTTTACCCTATGAATTGGAACAATAAACAAAATCAAGGCTTCGTACATATGGGAAATTGTATCCCATTTCAATATCCCAATCAATTGCAACAAATGCAAGGGATGTACAACACTAATATTTTCGGACCTATGAGATTTTAGGGACCAAACACTTGAATTTGTTTTTGTTGAAATAGGTATGCTTGAGAACATGCTTGGAACCAGATGAGTGGATCAAAGATAGTGGTTGCTACAAACATATGACCGGTAACAAGATTTTATTCTCTACCTACAAAGCATACGACGGAGGTAATGTGGTTTTTAGAAGTAACCTAAAAGGAAAGAGCATAAGTAAAGGTACAATCTCTAGTGACTCTCTTACTATATCTAATGTAGAACACGTAGATAACTTAGCTTTTAACTTACTTAGTGTCGGTCAAATTTGTGACAATAAGTGTCAAGTCTTATTCATGAAAGAAGGTAGTGAAATAATTAAAGATGGTAAAATCATAGGAAATGGGATTAGGAAAAATGTTTTATACATAATGAAATTAGGAAATAAGTCTCAAGACAAATTATGTCTCGCCACGGTAGTAGATAACTCTACCTTATGGCATAGAAGACTTGGTCACGCACATATGCGTTTAATTCAATCGTTGTCATCTAAAGAATTAGTTAGAAACTTACCTAAGCTAAAATATGATAAACATTTTTGTGATGCTTGTAAAATAGGGAAGCAAGCTCATGCAAGTCATAAAGCTAATGATGACATCAAATAACGTCTATTTTATAGCATCATTTATCCCATGTTATTAACCTATTTTGTATAGTTATTGCAAACAATTGTTACTTAATCATTTATATTTGAGAATTATAGTAATTATGGAGTATTTGGTGAATATTAGCAAAAGGCGTGCATTTTGGAGCTTAAATGAAGATATTTTGAAGATTACTATTCTGAAGACCAATACGTCGTATCCATCAAGGAAGATACGGCGTATCCATGCCTGCACTAACTAAAGACCACAAAGGAATAAAGCCCAATACGTCGTATCCAGAAGATCTCAGTACGCCGTATCGAAGATATAGTATGTGAATATTCTGGAAGATATCAAGCGTGGTTCCTACTCCAAGAAATCCCTAAAACGCCATATCCAATCCTTGGATACGGCGTATCGAACCGACTTCCAGACCTTATAAATAGAAAACTCAAAAACGAGTTTTAAGTGTGCGAAATCATATTCTTGATACCTAAACCATAAAAGTCGATTTTCAGAGGAGAAAAGGGGCAGAATAGGTCGAGCAACGATATTAATTCCATAAGAGACAACGTGTAATTCTATATACTTTAGTAATCGTTCAGTTTTTGGTATCATTCGTTAAATCGGTTAGTTTACCTTGGCTAAATAATTGATTTTGTATTCATTATGACGTTTAAAGGCTAATACCTTCGGGTATTATCCATTATTATGAAGATCTGAATGTTTGGTATTTTTTTATCTCGATTTCTTGATTTATCGTTGGATGCTTGTTTATGTTTATCAATTTATACTTGTTTACGCTCTTTTGTATACGACCTATCATTCAACTGGATCTAGTGATATGGACCAAGTAAATCTAAAGTCTGGGATAGCCCTCCATATAGTAATTTATACATCTAGAATCATAGGATCATAAATATTGTCCTTCTAAATCTTTGTCTAGGATACGCTTTAGGCTTAACTAGTTAATTGGATATTGCCAATGGTTTATTGATCGTGTTGACTAGCAGGTGAACCTAGATAATTCAACAAATAATGTTCTGATTCCATTAGATAGTTGGATAAGTGGACTACTAGTGTATAAATCGCCATTAAACGGTAAGTGAGTAAAGTCTCTATGAGCTAGGGTTTAACAAGATTACTATTGCTTTAATCCCTAAGATAGATTATAATCAGCAAATAAGGATGCTTTATGCGGATGCTTTAATTGTGACAAAATTAATGTGTATAGTTCTTAGGATGATGTAACGTCTAAGTCTTAAGAATGATATACCGCCTCAAGAGAAGAAATCATTGCACTAAATAAACAAACCAACTTTCTAATCGGATTAATAATGGTTAATACAGTTTTCTTATATTTGGCTCGACCGCTCTTTTATCTTTTGTTTGTTTGCTTGGGTGGGTTAAAGTGCCTTGAATTGATTGTAGTCACTAACCAAACCGTGCTAGTCTGAAAACCCCCTTTTCCCGTTAGAATTAGGATTAGGACTGACATAGGTTTAGAATAGGATAGAATTAACATAGATTAGATAACCAAGATATTAATTAAATTGATAGATTTAACCTCGCTTCAAGTGTTCGACACCATACTTACCACAAAACTACTACCGATCGGGTACACTGCCCGTTAAAGTGTTGTTTTTGGTTTAATCGGCAAAATATAAATTTAAAACTTGAATCAATAAAATATACACCACACAATGACACATCAAGTTTTTGGCGCCGCTTATGCATGCATTTGCAGTTACACTAATGTTGTGCCATATTTATAAAAGCATAGTCTTAGAAGTTAGCAATTTGTATAGAACAATTCGAAGAAATATATTTGAGTTACTAAGACATGCCAAAGTCAACAAATACTCTTTGCAACATTCAGAACAGAGCATAGAAACTATGCAGACCCACCATCCTTGTGGAATACTTTGACCATATTTTTCTTTGTAATGTTAAGATAATGATGAGTTAATTGCTTAGAAGAAAATACGGAAACATTATAAAGTATCAAAGCCGCTCCTACGGTAATCACCTTTTCAAACCTCTCCTCTGTAAGCACTTTGTAATGAATAGTACCGGAGATTGTACCAGAAAGGTCTTTGAGTGTTACAGTGAGATCGCCCAGCGCATTCGGAGTACAAGACTCGATAACTGCAACAACTTTCTCAAGTTTCCCATTATTGAGAAATTTCTTAACATCTCTAAAACAACCCATCACGATCCCTTCATCAACGTTGACATACTCCAGCACGCTAAGCCACGGTGCACGCGTAAAATCGTCATCCTCACCCACATCCCCAATAACTTTTCTAATATACTCTTCTGTAGACATTATGGATTCCTCCCCACCTTCTTGAGTATCAGCTAATTTACGAAGCTTGGCCATTTGAACAATACCAGCAGGACCTGGTATTATCCTAATGGGCTTCACAATACAATTATCAACTTGATTGTTTTGAGATGAAAACATGGTTTGGGTGGTGGTGGTTATCTTAGGGACTATGTGAGGGTTGTTGCTGAGACGGACGATGAGGGTTAGTCGAAGATTGGAATCGTCTATATCAACGCCTTCTTCCCATTCATGATTTGGTTGTGAATTCATATTTTAGTGGATGACTGCGATACGGCTTTACTTTGTCAACATATTACACTAGTCTTAAATAGGGTGTAATGTAAACTATGTTTGAATAGGTTTATCTATGAATTTTGTCCCTGATGTTTAAGGTGTTTAACTGCACTAGTACACCTTTAATATTTAGTCTTTTCCCGTTTACCCGTCTATTTTTTCTACAGCCGTTCACATAAATAGAGAAAAACCTAAGACCAACTCACATGCCATTTTCATCTAAATATTTACACTTTCACTTAGTTTCCAAATAATTGTTAAAATACTAAGGATAGCATAACATCTTCACATGGCTAACAATGAAACTTACACCTGTTCACCAAGAGAAGTATGTTTATCAGACTCTAACAGTGAGTTGCTAATACCAACTCCATGGTCTGATGAGTCCAAGAATGAAAAAAGGGCAAAAATTCAAATGGAAAAGATCCTTGTTTGAGATTGACTTTACGTTCGGTATTAATGCCTTTGATTTAGACAAAGGGACTGACGTAAT
>BQNB010137789.1:0-17797 GCA_026074375.1 Tanacetum coccineum
ACTTCTCAAGAACTTCTTATTGATGTCTTCTTAAGAGATAACTTCACCATGCATCTCTAGTTGATTAATTAGCTTTTGAAGCCTTTCATAGGTTTGCTCAATCACTTCGGTTCTAGATGCAGCAAAGTTTTCATATTGCTACTTTAGAAGATTTTTCTGAGTTTTCTTTGTAGCAGCATTACCTCTAAATATGTTCCCAATTGCCTGCATCAGTGTCTTAGCATTCTTGTATGAGTTGAACTTTAATTGATGCTCATTAGGTAAGGCCATCAACAAAGTGCTTCTTGCCTTTAATTCTGCCTTTCTTTGTGCTTTCTCTTCAACACTTGTCGGTGGGATAACAGTCTCCTTACCATCAACAGTTTTTGTTACTATGGGTGCATTACTATTTTTTACGAACTCCCATAGAGTGTAATCAATGCAACGTAGGTACTGCTCCATCCTCGTCTTCCAAAGATCATACTCACTAGGTTAGAGTATGGGTAGCTTGATGGTTTGAGTAGATTGAGTATCCATTGCTTCTTGAAGAAGTAGATCTTGTGTGTAGTAAAGTTTCTTCTTATTCAAAGCTTCTCAAAAGCTCTGATACCACTTGTTGATCCCAATAGAATAGATCTTTAATCCCTTAGCTTGTATAAGGTATAGTTATGCAAGATAAATCTAACACAACTATAGTAGAAACTTTGATTGTGAATATCAAAGACTATGCGGAATCTAGTCAATGATACTAAGAAGAATTACAATGAAACAGTAATGAACAAGATCAATAACAAAACAGTTTACCAAACTTTCAGCCTCAATATAAAACGAACACTCTTAATAGTGTTAGGGTTTACAAAACCTTGAAGCTACGAATAACACTTTTCTAGATATCTGAATTGATAAGTTTGGGTTATTCTACTTCAACATCAAGTTTGTTATACTGAGTTTTCTCCATCAGTAATCATTACAAAAAGCCTACCAAATTTAAGATTCAAGAGATGGTTAACATATTGGTTTCAGGGGAAGCTTATTGACAAAGTGTTTAACCATCATGATATATTCATGCACCACTTGAGGGGAAGGTTTTCATTACTACTGCTTGTCATTATTACTATTGCTAGTTTAAGTTTCTACTGCTTAAACTCATATTCTGATTGTGCATAATGGTAGGTAATTTGAGTCATTGGAAGGCTAGATTGGTAGTGTGATATATGGTTTACAGTTGTAAAGATCTAAGTTTCATATCTTCACAAGACCCCTATTGGATTATTACAAAAAGGGGAAGAAGATTACAAAGATATAATTTGCAACTTATTAAATGTGGTGGCATGGAGATTTCAATTTAAGGGGAAGATTGTTTCATTCATGGAAGATCAAGATGTTGGTTTTGTAATCATCAAACAGGGGAAGATTGTTGGGAATTATATTGATTTGATGATACAAAATAATGATACAAAACAATGAAACAAGAATGAAACAAAAGGATCAAAGTCGACATTATGGAATTCTATAATATGTAGGAGTACATGAAGATTTTAGAAGATTTGGTCAAAGATATGAAGATAAAGATTAGGAAGATTTAGTTTCCCAGTTGTATTATGTTTCCTTTGTAAGTCTTATGGACTCTATTATATAAAGAGATCCCTAGACATAGGTTTGTGTGTGCAAAAACGTGTGTGTATGCACTAGAAAAAGTGTGAGTCATGTGCTCTCATAATATACATGTCTAGTTTGTTTAGCCTCAAGGTCTTTGACCCTGTTATAGGTAGGTAACTGTTCTACTATTGATCAAGCAGAATTGGGGCTTGTATGTGAATGAAAAACATTGTTAAAATAACATTGTTCTTATGTTAATTCCACTATACATATTCTATGAACTTTTTTATTGTTCTTAATCCTAGATGAGATCTAAACAATCTCGAGTTATAAACGATCTAAGGAGTTCTAACAAACTCCTCAAGCAAGACTTGGGGGGTTGTTATTGTTCACTCGAGGATAGGGTTGGGAAGTTGATTCACGTTAGCAGAATTTCTAAAGTTGGGGAGATTTCTTTTTGTGTTTTTGTATTTTATGAAAAGCAAGTAAATCATATATTGGAGAGGTTGGTTGGTTTTAACTATTAAACTAAATATAAATCTAAACTAATGGTGATAACAATAAGATAAAAGACTGTGTTTATTTAATCATGTATTACTCCCTAGATTGTTTCTTTCTAAGTGTTTTTGCTTGTCACACTGTGATGATTGTGATAATATTTCCTAAGTCATGAACGAATTACACGAACCCGCCGCCTACTTAGCATTCCGTTAGAGCAACGCACAAGCAAAGTAGTATGAAGAATGTTACAAGGCCCCTAAGGGTACACTAAGTGCATGTGAAATATATTAAAAGTGGATCAACCATATTAGGGGGCAAGGTAGTATGTAGACTGTTACCCGATGGTATCCTTTCTACACAATCATGTTTCCCTAGACATATTAATAACGATACAGACAAAAGCTGGTTTTCTAAGGCCTAACATGCACATCCATTACAAGAAGCAACACCACTAAGATCTACATTCTAGGTTTCATACAATCATAAATAAACACAATAGGAGGCTTAGCCTAGCATGTTAATAAAGCAAGAACATAAATGAATCAAATAACACATAGACATATTGAATGATTAAATAAACCTTACTTGATTAAAACATGAGTTGGAGGAAGTACAATAGGGTTTTTAGGCCCTAAATTCGTCCTTAACAGCTGCTAAACGAACTAGGGTTCGTACCTTCTTTTTATTCTAAAGTTACACACTCAAAACCCTAAATTCGGGTTTGTATATTTAGGAAAATTGCTATGACGGCATTGCATTTTAATCGTAACGCCATCATGAAAGAGAATATTCTAGATAATGGGCTGGGTCGTGTGCTCTGACGCCGTCTTGGGATCTCGTGACACCGTCTTGATCATCGTTGTGATAGCGTCACGTTGTATTTGTGACACCGTCTCCAGCCACAATAGAGAAATTCTTAAGCAATGTTGGTGTAGGTCTGTGGTCTTGTCCGTTTCTTCTCCAAATGAGCCCAAGTCACGTGTATTTCCTCCAAATGCCTTCCAAATGCAAAATACCTGAAAAGGAATGATTAAGTATCTATTTTGGACATAAACATACGATTTAGGAGGTTAAACGACCCCAAAATAGTGTATAAAATGACACCTCATCACAGTGCTAGTATGAGCTTTTCCAGTCCTAGGTAGTTAAGCTCAACCCCCTATAGAACTCTACTTACAAAGTAAATGGGAACTTGTTCTTCTTTCCTTTTTGCGAATAAAGCTACACTTATGCTCTTTGTCGAAGCTGTGAGGTACATTTTTAGAACCTCTCCTTGTATCGGTGTCGTGAGTGTTGGCAGTATTTCTACAAATTTCTTTATTTCTTTAAGTACTGCTTTTGCTTCTTGCGTCCATTGTATGTTCTTCTTATTTGTGCAACTTTTGAGTACTTTGAAGAAGGGAAGGGACCTTTTGGCGCCCTATGATAGGAAGCGGCTGAGGGCTGCTATTTTTCCATTGAGACTCTATATATCTTTGAGCGTCTTTGGCTGCTCGACATTAGTGATAGATTTTACCTTCGAGGGATTAGCTCGTATCCCCTGCTTGGTAATGAGATGTCCTAAGAACGGACCTTCTTCGACGCCGAAGGAACACTTCTTTAGATTTAACTTCATGTTGATTGATCAAAACTTTTCGAATGTCTCCTTGATATCTGCCAACATTTCTTCTTCGGATGTACTTTTGATCACCATGTCATCGACATATGCCTCAATGTTTCTCCCGATTTGATCGTAGAAGACCTTGTCTACTAATCTTTGGTATGCCGCTCTAGCGTTCTTTAGGCCGAAAGGCATTTTTTAGTAACAGAAGACCCCTTCTCCTGCGAAGAAAGTCATCTTATCCTCATCTCCTTCTGCCATTTGGATCTAGTGATAACCTTTATAGGCGTCCAAGGAACATTTCAGTCGGAGCCCTGAGAGAGATTCTACCTTCTAGTCAATTTGAGGTAGAGGGTAGCAGTCTTTAGGGCAAGCCTTGTTTATATCTGTAAAATCAACACATATCCTCCACCCTTCGTCACTTTTCTTTACCATAAGTAGGTTGGCTACCCATGTCTGATGCTTGACCTTTTGTAAGATTCATGCCTATGTTAGTTCCTCCACTTCTTTATAAGCATCTGTATTACGATCGGGGCCCAAGCCCCTTCTTTTTTGCTTGATTGGCTTGACGTGGCTGTATTCACTCAACTTGTGTTCTGTATTGAAGGATTTTCCCTCAACCATAATGGTTCTAGGAATCGTTGTCATATCAGCATGGGTCCATGCAAAGACATTTGCATTGGCCCTTAAGAGGTCTCGCAACCTTCCTTTGAAGTGTTCTGGTAGCTGCTTTTCGATAGTGATTGTTTGTTCCGGATACTTATTATTAATGATTACCTTTTCTTTTGTCACAACATAGCTAAAAACCCCTTTTTCGCTTGCAGAGGGCTTCTTTCTGACCTTTTTCATTCCTTCTTTTACCTTATCGGATTCATATGTCGAGAATACAGTTCTAACTCCTTTAGTGGTGTGAAATTTGATGGCTCCATGAATGGTGGAAACCATGATTCCCATCTTCTGCATTGCTGTCCTTCCTAGTAGCATATTATACGGTGAATTAGACTTTACGATCACAAAGTTGAGAGTTTCCTTTCTTGCGAGAGGGGCATCGCCTATTATGATTTCCAGAGGTATTTCCCCACTAGACCAAGATTTTTCCCTTGAAAATCCGATTAAAGGGACTTTCGAATCTATATTGGATGCTCTGATGGATGGTCTTAATTTCATGAAGCAATGTTTGTAGATCACCTCGCATGAGCTTCCACTATCCATGTGCACTCGGCTTACTTCTCTTCTAAAGATCTTAGCTTTTATTACTACCGGTGCCAAAGAATTGCTACCTCTTGAAGGGAATGTAATTTCCCTGCCTTCGGAGGTAAAACCTTCGAGTGCCTCGTTCTTTGTATATGACTCATCATGCCTTATCATGAGTATAGGTGCTTCGGCTGGCACATCGCCTGTCTTTTTTCCCTTCTACTTGTTGGTTTTCGGAGGCCTTTACTCTTTCTTTCTTGATTCCCTTCACAAGATGGGAAAGCTGTCCTGATTTCACAGCTTCTTCAATCTGGTTCCTTAATTGATGATAGTCATTAGTGTTATACCCGTGGTCTTCATGTAAATGGCAACATTTGGACATATCTTATGATCGTCTACTTCTAATCATACGAGGAGGCTGTTTGAAACTTCTAGCTTCCTTTTCTGTGGCAAGGATCTCTCTCGGGCTTTTGGACAGGCTGGAGAGCAGTCCATGATTAGGTCCTCGGTAAGGGGGGAACCTATCTCTGCCTTTTTGTCCTCTGTTATTGTCCCAAGAGGATTTTCTTGATCTTTTGAAGTTTTCCCTTTGATCACTAAGAGCTCTGTTGGTTGCCGCTTCTCTTGCTTCGATCCATGTGTAAGTTTTTTCCATCAGACCCTTATAAGTGGATGGGAGATCAGTAGAGAGATGCTCAATCAAGCTTCATGTCCTTAAACCATGAACAAAACCAGAGATACGCTGCTCTTCGTGTAGACCCAAGATCTATAAAGTATCATCGGTATATCTGGTAACGAAAGCCCTTGTACTTTCGCCTTCTCTTTGCTTAATATGGTGGACCGCTAGGTGTGTCTTTGTGAACTTCTTTTGCTGACTGAAGTGTAATCGGAACTTAGCTTTTAGATCCTCATAGTTGAGAATGCTACCAGCTTTCTGGCTATTCCATCATATGCGAGCGGAATCTTTATGGGTGTATGTGAACATGTGACAAGCTACAAGCATTAACCATTTTTTCATGTGAATGGATCCTTCGAAAAGGCCCCTTTCCATCGTAAGAACCAATATGGGAAGGCATTTTAAGACATCCGGAAGTGGATAGTCCTTATCAATGACAAAAGGGGTTACGGGAACCGTTGAAACTACAAAAGAGCTGCAGGTTTGGGTTTAACTGATGTATGTCGTGTAGGGTCAATTTATTGATTACCAAGTTTTAAATTTATATTTAGCCGACTTATCATAAAACAACACTTTAACAGACAGTGTACCTGATCGGGTGGAGTTTCGTGGTAAGTAGGGTGTCGAACACTAAGAGCGAGGTCATTAACCTTATAATCTATCAATATTTGAATTACTTTACTTAAGTTAATTCTAATTACTTGTTAAACCTATGCTATATACGTTTTCTAACGATGATGGGGGAGGTTTCAGCCTGAGAGACTGGCACAGGTTTTATGGTGACAATAATCAATTCTAAACACAATAAACATGCAAGAAAACAATCAGAAGATAAAAGAGCGGTACAAGCCAAATAATAGAAAACCGTATTAGCCATATTAAATCTGATTAAACGCTAGTTTGTTTATTTAGTGCAATGATTTCTTATCTCGAAGCGGCATATCATTCTTAAGACTTAGGCGGGACATCATCCTAAGACCTAGACACGTTGAATCCTGTCACAATTAACGTATCCGCATAAAGCATCCTTTTAGTTTAATTATAATCTATCTAGGGATTAAAGCAATGGTGATCTTGATAAACCCTAGCCCATTGGGACTTTACCCACTTACTGTTTGACGGTATTTTATATACTGGTAGTCACATGTTCAAATTTATCATTTAATCAAGAACTTACTTTGTAACGCCGCCCTTAAGTGGTAGAAGTATTACTCAAATATGGTGTGAATCAAAGGCTATACATAATATAACACAAGCATAAACAGCGGAAGTCTCAAATAAATAACCAAAGGAAAATAAGTCAACATGACTTAAGGTACATAAGTTCTTAAAGGACATACATATCCAAAGAAATAACCGAAATAACGATGTCTCGAAAAGTAACAAATCTATATTCAAACTAAGATCACTTGGGTAAGTCCACATCGCACTATATCCGAAAGCAACCCCAGTCCTAGCATAGATACCTGCCGCTGGAAAGAAAGTGCGGCTGAGCTTACAAGCATAAGTGAACAGATATATTAATATCGAATGCAAAAGATAACGGAAAATCAAAAGGATACGATTAAGGTGCAAAGGATATCACAACGACATGATCAAAGGGAATACAAATTAAGGTAAGACAAATCAGAAGGTCATTCCTAGTGTAAGGGTAAGATGAATCAGAAAAATCAAATCATGTCCAATTACCAAGCCAAAACAAATCTATCATGTAAACCATGGAGTCACGAGCTCCAAAATGTGAAAGAGTGGATGGCACCCATACATCAGTCACCAAATTATACATATATATATTGTCATAATCCATCGAATAAAAACAAATCTAGGATGCATCCATACGCCCCTTAAACAAATAATAATCTTCATAATGCGCATATAATATCAAATGGGGGACGGTGTGAGAAATCACTCACCCACACATGAGTCATGCCAAAGGTGCATCAATGACACGACCATGTTACCTTCATGGCTAGGAAACAAATAGTGGCTCGGGTCTCAAACTGAAGGGTTCAAAGCAAAGTCATATCAAAGTTCATTTCAAAGGGATCATAGCAAAGGTTCAATGCCAAAGGTTCAAATATCAAAGGTAGCATAGCAGGGTTCAAATAGAACATAATAACAGATCATATAAGAGAACCAAGATAAAAGGCTCAGAGCAAATGTAGCAAATCACATAAGTAATCAAAGATAGAGAGGAATATGTCATGAGAAACCTTAACGATAAGGTCAGAATATCTGTACCTTATTCCGAAGCAAAGCAATAATCAAAGAAAACACCACAGGGAAATCAAAATCATTCATTTAAGTTACAACCCATTCATTTAAGTTATACTTTCTATTTTTAGTAACTTTCCATTTTTAGTAACTTTCCATTTTTAGTAACTTTCCATTTTTAGTAACTTTCCATTTTTAGTAAGTTTCCATTTTTAGTAACTTTCCATTTTTAGTAACTTTCCATTTTTAGTAACTTTCCATTTTTAGGGTTTAATATACAAAATCAACAATTTTCAAGGTTAAAAGTGTAAATATCAAAGTTTCACATTTTATTCAGATTATACCTTCGATTTGTATTGCTAGTTTTGTTTGATATCGGGTAGTAAAGCATTTTGGATATCGGTTAGCTTATTTTCTCGGACGACACACATAGGATGTTTGGTTTTTGATGTTCTTAACAGATTTAAAGGCTCACACTGTATTTACAAGTCCAACCCTTAATTTGTACAATTTACATATTTAGCCTTTTTGTTTATTAAATTATTTAAACAATATCTTTAATTATCCATAATTACCAAAAAACAAGTCCTTGTAGATTCAAATCTGACAAATCATACTTTATACATTAATACTAACCAAAAACCTTCCACTTTTCAGAATTTCAATTTCGTCCCCTCTTATTTTAATTAATTAATTTCTAATTACTTATTATATGTAATTAACCATTTTAACCAAAATAATATCAATATGACATTTTATACCCCCCAACTTATTTTATACAGATTATAATAAGTATAATAATGGTTTAAAACAGACCTCATAGTTTCAGAAATTTCAAACCCTATTTGGATTTTCCAAATCACAAATAATTATTACCAATCATTAGCATTAATTGGAAACCTGGAAAACTAGCAAAACCCTAACCTATTTATTTTACACTTTTCTTTCTTTTTCCCCTTTATTCAAAATTCGGCAAACAAGATAAATCCTAAATAATTATTCGAATCCTCCCCTAAATTTTTCCAACAATTTATCTGAGTATACATATGATATATAAAACCTTAGAAAAATATAAAATCAAGTGTACAAGCATTATTTTGCCGATTTCATAACTATTCCAAAATTAGGGTTTCTAATTTGTTTTAATTAATACGATCAATATAACATGCATGAATATTTTTCTTTGTATATTTATGAATTAGAATGATGAAAAATGAGATACAAAAATACCCTTGATGATCCTTGATGATTTGATGAATTTATAGAATTCAGTTGTGTTTATTCGAACCCAAAACAAGTACCACGATCGAACCAAGCAATCCACAATCTTCCCACTATTTTTCTCACCTTCCTTGATCTCCAAAACACTTTATAAAAATAGTCCAAGCCCTTGAAAATCTTTGATGCCGCTTTGTATTTTTAGGGTTTCGGTGGTTATGGTTTTTAGGTTTTAACAAATAAGATGTATAAAAGAAATATATTAGGTAGTTTGATCGATTTTATGGGCTTTCTAAATGGGCTAAATCTGATTTGTAACTTGCCATATTTATTTTGTAACTATCCATATTTAATTTACTTTAATTTGTAATAAATACATAATTAAATACACTTAATTTCGGCATAACTTATATATACATAATTATTAATTATTTTTCTTATATAATATAAGGTATTTTAATATTACATAAATTTCATAATTGTCACATGTTGTATTTTCATAATTTCTAACATTTAAATGAAGTTTATTTAAGCTTTTATGGAATTTTCTTGCATTAGGGGTATTTTGGTAATTTTACACTTGTTGAGATTTTTAGGTTTTACAACTTCTTCCCCTCTAAAAAAAATTTTCGTCCTCGAAAATTGAAATGAACCGGAATGAAAACGAAATGAGAACGAAACGAAAACATACCGAACTAGACAAAGAAATGAGGATAACTAGCTCGCATAGACTCTTCGGTCTCCCAGGTAGCCTCACGCTCTGGGTGATTCTTCCAAAGAATCTTCACAAAAGGAATAATAACTTTGTTCTCATGACTCTCACTCTTGAGATTCCATGAAATGGATTCAGGTTCCTCGGACAAAGACATATCAGGCTGAATCTGATCAAAAGGATAAGATGCGACATGCAATGGATGATAATGGTATCCCCTCAAAAGAGATACATGAAAGACATCGTGAACGTGCGATAACTGCGGAGGAAGTGCCAGACGATACGAAACCTCTCCAATACGTTCCAAAATTTCAAACGGACCAATGAATCGAGGACTGAGCTTGCCCTTGATCCCAAAACGTTTAACTCCTTCATGAATGCGAAACCTTCAGAAAATAACGATCTCCAAACTTGAAAACTCTAAGTCATGTCGATGCTTATCAGCATAACTCTTCTGTCACATTCTACCTCTTTCAATTTCTCCTTAGCAACAGCCACTTTCTCATTAGTAATCTCGATGAGCTCCGGACCTTCAATCAAACGCTCACCTACTTCATCCCAGCAAATAGGTGCTCGACATTTTCTACCATACAAAAGCTCGAAAGGTGCTGCCTTGATGCTAGCATGCCAACTATTATTGTAGGCAAACTCCACCAAGCACAAATATTCATCCCAACAACCTGTCCATTCCAAAGCACAAGCCCTCAACATATCTTCCAAAGTCTGAATGGTCCTCTCTGACTGACCATCGGTTTGAGGATGAAATGCTGTACTGAACTTAAGAACGTATTTCCCCAAGCTTTCGTAATCCTTTCCAAAAACGAGACGTAAACTTCAGATCTCTGTCGGACACAATAGAAGTCGGTGTACCATGCAGTCTAACGATTTCCTGTCAAAAAATCTCCGCCAACTTACTAATACCATAGTTCTTCCGAATAGGTAAGAAATGAGCAGACTTGGTTAGCCGATCAACAACCACCCAAATCGCATCATGTCTTTTCTGAGTAGTAGGCAAACCAGTAACAAAATCCATGGAAATCTCATCCCATTTCCACATAGGAATCTCCAACGGCTGTAACAAACCACTAGCCCTCTGATGTTCAATTTTTGACACTGCTGACAAGATCATAACAGTTGACCAAACCAGAGCCACATCTGTTGCCTTCATGCAATTCCACCAAAAGTTACTGTTTCAAATCTTTATACATTTTGGTTGAACACTGGATGAATGTAAAATGGAAAAAACTGATTACTTCCACCGTCAAGAACCTTCTTCTCGCGAAGTGCCTGATCATTAGGAACACATAGCCTATCTTCAAACCACACAACACCGTCATCATCAACACTGAACTCAGTATGTTTACCGTCTTCAACATTCTGCACAATAGCCCACAACTCACCGTCGTCCCTTTGAGCTTCTTTGATCTGTAGCATGAGGTTAGACTCTATCCTCATACTCGCCCAATAGCCACCAGAACCTCGTACACATAGCTCAACATCCAAACGCTCTAAATCATGAAGGATTATGGAATCAAAACAAGCTATCATCCCAGATTTTCGACTAAGTGCGTCGGCAACCACATTAGCCTTGCCCGGATGGTACTGGATGTTAGTGTCATAATCTTTCAGAAGTTCCAACCATCTTCTCTGTCTCATGTTAAGTTCTCGCTGAGTAAAAATATATTTGAGACTCTTATGATCTGTAAATATATCACAAGCTTCACCATACAGATAGTGTCTCCAGATCTTCAATGCAAAAACCACCGCAGCTAACTCAAGATCATGGGTTGGATAATTTACTTCATAAGGCTTCAGCTGCCTTGAAGCGTAGGCGATCACCTTCCCATGTTGCATCAAAACAACAACCCAAACCTTTTCTTTGAGCATCACTGTATATCTGAAAACCACCAGAACCTATGGAAGAGTCAATATCGAGCAGACACCATCTCCCGTTTCAATTCCTCAAAACACTCCTGATGCTCATGCTGTCCACACACACTTCTCACCCTTTTCCCCCCCCCATAAATTATCCCCCCCCCAATGGGTACGAGTAAAGCTAATCGGGAGAAACCCTCAACAAAACGTCGGTAATAGCCAGCAAGCCCCAGAAAAAACTTCTCACCCTTTCGTCAACCGTAGTAGGTCTCCGGCCATTTGGTGAAACCTCAACCTTAGATGGATCCATAATGATGCCGTCTACAGACACAATATGACCAAGGAACGCGACTTGTTGTAACCAGAACTTGCACTTCGAAAATTTCGTATACAACTTCTTTTTTCTAAGAATCTCCAATACAATCCGTAGATGTTGCTCATGCTCTTCTTCAGACTTGGAGTAAAACGAGGATGTCATCGATGAAAACAATAACGAAACTTAATCAGGTACTCGTGGAAAATACGTTCAACAAATCCATAAACACAACAGAGCATTATCAGACCGAAAGGCATAACTAAGAACTCGTAGTGGCCATAACGCGTACGAAAAGCAAGTCTTAGAAATATCTGCTCCCTCACACAAACGACGGAATTCGAAAGCTTGGTGATAACCAGATCTAAATCAATCTTAGAAAAATATTAGCCCACCTTGCTGTTGGTCAAACAAATCGTACAAATCGCGGGAAGAGGATACCGGTTACGAATTGTAATACGTTTGAGTTCGCTAGGTAATATCAATACACAAGCGCGATGCCATCCATCCTTCATCCTAACAAATAAGACCGGTGCACCCCACGGCAAAAAACACTGGGTTCTAATAAAGCCATTCTCCACATCTTCTCCTGTAACTGCTCTAACTCTTCAATTCAACAGGTGCCATACGATACGGAGCCCTTTGAGATAGGTTCAGCACCGGAATTACTCAATGCCAAAGTCAATCTCTCTACCGAGAAGTCCAGGAATGTTCATCACGGGAGAAAAAATCACAGCGAGATCACGAACAACAGAAAGATTTCAATATTAGACTCTCCCAAGGCTGTGTCCCATAACAGCAGCCAGAAAACCTTGCACCCATGAGAAATCAAGGTACGTACCTTCATAGCAGTGATGAGTTATAACGGACATAAGCGTGAGGAATCCATGAGAAACAAATTAGGTTGGCGAACCGTTACAAAGAACCACAGTTCTATAGCATAGCATCAGATGGAAGCTCGATGAGAAGCAACCAATCCATTTGCCAAACTCACATCAAAGTCGAACACTTATGGATCGGAAGTAAATTCCGCACAGGACGAATACGATCATCAAAACGTAAGGGCAATTAACATAATCCATGGGTCAATGACATATGGTTTCTTCATTGGGGTTGAAATGATTACACGTTCAATTAATGGTGTAGGAGTCATATTAGCAAACGAAAACAAGATAGGTTACGGAAGAGAGTTACGCGAAGGAAACCTAATGTCCTACCCAAACCTCACGAGGTCCAATAGCCTAAGCTCTAAGGTCAAAAAGACATGTCATTGATTAACCTGGCAAGCCACTGATACCATAAATTGTAACGCCCCAACCCAAAAGGGTAGAAGTATTACAAATATGGTGTGACATCAAAGGCATACATAATCATAACACAAGCATAAACAACGGAAGTCTTAAATAAATAACCAAAGGAAAATAAGTCAACATGACTTAAGGTACATAAGTTCATGAAGACAGACATACTCCCAAACGAAATAATCGAAATAACGAATGTCTCGAAAAGTAACAAATCATATATCAAGACTAAGATCTCTAGGGTAAGTCCACACTCAGCACTCATATCCCGAAAGCAACCCCAGCTCCTAGCTTAGATACCTGCCGCAGGAAAAGAAAGTGCGGCTGAGCTTACAAAGCCCAGTGAACAGATATATATAATCGAACGCAAAAGATAACAGAAAAATCAAAGGATACGATATAAGGTGCAAAGGATATCACAAGACATGATCAAAGGAATACAAATATAAGGTAAGACAAATCAGAAGTCAATTCATAGTGTAAGGTAAGATGAATCAGAAAATCAAATCAAGTCCAATTACCAAGCCCAAACAAATCACATCATAGTAACCATGGAGTCGCGAGCTCCAAAATTGTGAAAGACGTGGATTGCACCCAAACATCAGTCACCAAATATCCAAATATCATAATGGCATAATCCATCGAATACAAAACAAATCTAGGATGCATCCATACGCCCCTTAAATAAACGAATAGTAATCTTCATATGCCGCATATTATAAATCATATGGGGACGGCGTGGAGAAATCAACTCACTCCCACATGAGTCATGCCAAAGGTTCAATCAATGACACGACCATAGTTACCATTCAGGCTAGGAAACAAATATTGGCTTGGGTCTCAAACTGAAGGGTTAAATCAAAGTCATATCAAGTTCATTTTCAAAGGGATCAGAAGCAAAAGTTCAATGGTCAAAGTTCAAATATCAAAGGTAGCATAGCAGGGTTCAAATAGAACATGATAACAGATCATATAAGAAAACCAAGTGATTAGAATGAAAGGCTCAGAGCAAATGTACATATCACATAAGTAATCACAAAGATAGAGAGAATATGTCATGAGAAACCTTAACGATAAGGTCATGAATACATCTTTTACCTTATCCGAACAAAGCAATAATCAAAGAAAAATACCACAGAAATCAAACATCACTCCCTCTTGACCGAAAACCTAAAGAAATGATAAATTCAATTAGCAAACCATTCATTTAAGATAATACATTCCATTTTAGTAACTTTTCCATTTTAGTTAACTTTCCATTTTTAGTAAAATTTCCATTTTTAGTAATATTCACATTTGAATCCTATTAAGTATTTTTTCTGAATAGTTAAGGGACTTAACATGTCAACCTTACAAGTTTAGGTTAAATATGACGACTTTCCCATATTTTAGGGTTAATTAAATACAAATCAAACAATTTCAAGGTTAAAAGTGTAAATATCAAAGTTCACATTTTATTAGAATATACCTTCCATTTTCTGTATTTACAAGTCAAACCTTAATTTTTACATAATTTTACATATTTAGTCCTTTTGGTTATTAATTAATTAAAACAATAGCTTTTAATTATCCATAATTACAACACAAGCCCTTATAGATTCAATTATGACAAAATCACTTTAATACATTAAATACTAACCAAGACCTTCCACTTTTCAGAATTTACAATTTCAGTCCTCGATTTTAATTAATTAATCTCTAATACTTATTATATGTAAATAACCATTTTAATCAAAATAATATACAATCTGAACATTTATAAACCCCCACCTTATTTTTTATACAGAATATAAACAATTATAATAACAGTCTAAAATAGACCCATAGTTTCCAGAAATTACAAACAAGTACCTTATACTTTTTAAACTCATAAAAACATCGCTAACCAAATAAATCACTAAAAACCCACAATTTAAAGAATTTTCCCCAAACATTTCCTAATTTTTATACAATCATTAGAATTATGAGAACTTGGAAAAATTATTAAAACCCTAACCCTATTTTTTATTTCTTTATTTTTCATTTATCCTTTATTCGAAATCGGCAACAAAGATAAATCCCCAATAAATTATTAAGTCCCTCTAAATTTTTTCCAAACAATTTATCTGAGTCAAATCTGATATAATACCTTTGAAAATATAAACATCAATTGTAAAAATATTTTTTATGCCGAATTCATAAATTAGCTAAAAATAGGGTTCCGAACATGTTATTAATTTATAAATCAATATAACATGCATGAATATTTTTCATAAGCATAGAACGAATTAATATGATGAAAAATGAGGTACAAAAATACCTTTGATGATTCTTGATGATTTGATGAATTTATGCTATTCGGTTGAGTATTTCGAACCAAAACAATTACCACAATCGAACCAAGCACTCTACAATCTTTCCAATATTTTTCCCACGTATCCTTGATCTCAAAAACCATCTAGAGAAATTCGTGCTTGCCCTTGGAAAACTTTGGTGCCGCCTCTTTTGTATTTTTAGGGTTTCGGTGGTTATGGTTTTTAGGTTTTAACAAATAAGATGTATAAAAGAAATATATTAGGTAGTTTGATCGATTTTATGGGCTTTCTAAATGGGCTAAATCTGATTTGTAACTTGCCATATTTATTTTGTAACTATCCATATTTAATTTACTTACTTTGTACATTAAATACATCATAAAATAACACTTAATTTCGCATAACTTATATATACATAATTATTAAAATTCTTATAAATATAAAGGTATTTTAAATATTACATAAAATTTTCCTAATGTCACATTTGTAATTCAAAATTCTAACATTTAAATGAAGTTTATTTAAGCTTTTATGGAATTTTCTTGCATTAGGGGTATTTTGGTAATTTTACACTTGTTGAGATTTTTAGGTTTTACACCGAACGTATGATTCATACTATAAACAAACTTATTCGCACTCTCCTTATTCAAGCAAACCTCCCACCAAAATTTTGGGATGAAGCCCTCAACATGACCATTTACCTTCTTAATATACTACCATCCACCGCCGTTGATAATAACATACCATATACTTGTTTGTTTGGTAAAAACCCAGACTATAGCCTTTTACGCACTATTGGATGCTTATGTTATCCTCATATCTACCCCAATTACAAACTTGAACCACGTGCTACATCGTGCATATTTCTCGAACACACATCTAACCACCGAGGCTATCGTTGCCTTACCTTAACCACCAATAAAATAATTATCTCCTGCCATGTAACATTAGATGAAACCGTGTTTCCATATGGCACTATACAACCAACCTCACCACCAACGTACACCTTTCTTGATGACTCACTTGATATTATTCCCTAACCCATTCCAACTAACTTGCCTCATTCACCTACTATTCCTAACATTACACTTGAACTTAATACACCCCATATCAATCGTGTACAGTCCATGACACAAGATACTAATTCTACCCCGGCCCAAAACCTTACAGACCACACATCACCCTTTAACTCTACTATAGCCCAAACTCACACAAACCACACACCACCTCCTGCAGCCCATTCTACTCTAACCCAACACCATTCGCCTAGTTCCCTTGGGGCCCAACACCATTCGCCTACCAATTTACAAAATGAAGTCCAACACCATATTGTAGCCCACCAACCACTCAATAGTTCCCCAAATGTTGATAATTCGGATACCCCTCTACACAACAAACCGAACCCATCGTCTGTTCACCCTATGGTCATACGTTTTTGTGTCGGGACTAATCGTCCTCTTGAACGTCTTAATCTTCATGTGTCATCAGTTTCTCCTTTACCCAAATCTTATCGTGATGCGTTTAATGATCCAAATTGGCAAAATGCTATGCGTGACGAATATTATGCACTTATTAAAAACCAAACTTGGACCTTAGTACCTGGACCCACGGACGCCAATATTGTTCGTTGCATGTGGAACTTTCGCCATAAGTTTTTGGATGATGGCACTCTCAGTCGCCATAAAGCTCATCTTGTGGCGAATGGTAGTAATCAAATAGAGGGGATAGATGTTGATTAGACCTTTAGCCCGGTCGTTAAACCATGCACTATACAGACTGTCCTTAGTCTTGCTACTTCTCGACATTGGCCTATTCATCAGCTTGATGTCAAGAATGCGTTCTTACATAGAGATTTATCTGAGGCTGTCTATATGCATCAACCATCGGGTTTTGGGGACTCTGAGCATCCTGATTATGTTTGTTTATTACAGAGATCTCTGTACGGGCTCAAGCAGGCCCCTAGAGCATGGTTTCAGTGGTTTACCTCCTATATTACTCAGATTGGGTTTTCTTATAGTCGGTGTGACTCATCATTATTTATGTTGGGATTCAAAGTCTTCTTGACGCTATTAGAAATACTGCTGCTCAAGTTTATGTTAATACTGCTCTAATGAAGTTAGTGATGCTCATGAACTTCAAAGAAAATATACTAAGTAGTTACTACTGATGGTACAAAAGTTAATGCTGCTAGTGAAAGTTACTACTGCTAGTACAAAGACCGATTGAAGTTAATGCTGCTAAAGAGTTACTACTGCTCAAGAAAATATTCTAAGTAGTTAGTACTGCTAGTATTAAGTTAATACTGCTAGTGTAAGTTAGTA
>BQNB010137791.1:0-17796 GCA_026074375.1 Tanacetum coccineum
TTACCTCATCGTTGTCTGTGATGTCCATAATGCTGTCAAATGAAGGGAGCTTAACCGATAAATTTATTCGGTCATCGGCTTTCAAATTGAATTTCTTCTTCATCATTTCATGTAACATTGTGTACGACATATCATCATACATAATGCAACCTCGCTCCGTTTCATTAAAATGTATCATACATTTAAATTGTTTTACATTTGACATCATTTTTATGTAAGATAGAGTTTATAATGTTTGCATTCCAATTTATGGATATGTTATATATAGTAACTGAATTCAACTCATTGTCAGTGACTTGTCAACTCATTATCATATAATAAAATAAAAATGTCATAAGTCGCTTAAAATATTGAGCGATATATTTAAGGATTTGTGGTCAGTGACTTGTCAACTCATTGTCAATGACTTGTCAACTCATTGTCATGTAATAAAATAAAAAATGTCATAAGTCGCTTGAAATATTAAGCATATTTAAGGATTTGTGGTCAGTGACTTGTCAACTCATTGTCAGTGACTTATCAACTCATTGTTATGTAATAAAATAAAAAATGTCATAAGTCGCTTGAAATATTAAGTGATATATTTAAGGATTTGAGGTCACTGACTTGTCATCATTGTCATGTAATAAAACAAAAAATGTCATAAGTCGCTTGAAAACAAAAACTAAAACATGAATCTTTAAATAAAACAAACATTGAGCGATCTTCCTTATTGTCATGTAATAAAACAAACATTATAAATATAGAGTGATAGTGACTTGTTTTAATAAAATAGAATGATAGTAATGTCGACACAAGAATATATGCAGAAAGTGGTTGAGGATGTGGGCGAGGATAAGGATTTTAATAGTGGGGCGTGGGTTAGCGCCACTGACTATGTGAATGCCACTGTGACTGGGTGTTTAGGAGACATCAAGAACTTTCTGAAAAATGAAAAACTTGACCAAGTTGTTGCAATAGTCAAGTCTTGTTCTCTGAATGTGATTGGCGATCTCAGTGATTACCTCAAGTATTGATGGGCATATAGACCTACAAAGATAAAATAATTCAATTAAATCAATTTCATTAACTTATTAAATACTCATCGTATATAAATGTATACAAATACTTACAATATCTACTTCATCCCATGAAGGGTAGGGACTCGACGATCCATCCAACATTCCCATAAGATGAAAATCGATCTCTATCAAGAAATTACCTGAAATTTCAAGCATGGATGAAGTCCCGGTTTTGGCCACTGTATACCGAGCACCAGCCGGCCTAGCTCGAATAATCAACTCCATCCAACAATTGATTTATTGATTCAAAAAAAAAAAATACAATCATTTTTCTTGTTTGAAAAAAAATTATATACTTTTTATAAACATTTATTTAAAAACTTACATCATCTGACAACCAACCAATATGGTCAAGGTTAGACCCCGTAGAAATGACTCCTTTACACAAGTAAGGAAATAGTTCTCGCCAAAACCGTACCTTAACTACAAATCTCTTAATAAAGCAATCTAAATATACTGATTCTGGCGACTCCAGGAATCTCATACAGTCAACATACTTATATCGGACAACCTACAAAACCAAATTAAAAATAAAATATAAATAAACATTTCTTAAGTTACGTTATTATATTCAATAAAACTCTTACCTTAGTATGGTCCACGTTATGTAATGAAATGTAGTCATCGGTAGCACGTGAACCCAAGTACATAAGCTCTTCTACCTGTGAATTTAAATCAATACCCGCCTTTCCAAGATTAAAAGGTGAAACTATGGCGTTCCTCGTCGTATTTCTAATATTATTAGCCCGTTTCTTAGGTGCAACCGTAGTGTCTGGCAGACAAGTGAATGGGGTCAGCTGATATTTGCTTGGAAAAATCTCTCTTTCCACGATGCATTGCATCCTAAAAAACATATAAAATTTTCATTTATTAGTATATCATAATTAGTATAACTATTAGAATAGAACATCAATCTAGAATAATTATTGGATTACCGGATTGACTCCACCAACATGTGATGGACCGGCCTGATAAGAGGTAGAAGACCACAGGGCAAATCCTTGTTGTGCTATAGGGGTCGCAATATGCAGAGTGCCGGGATAAGAGGTAGGATACCGAGACGGCATTGGCTGCTCAAACGTGGCCGAATAAATTGGGGTAGTTTGGCCCACGTCATAGAACGAATCACTAGCTTGCGTTGTGAACATTTTAGGAACAACCTGTTGGAACCCCTAAATACAAGATTATAATATTTAGTTAGTTTTTTATAAATAAATTAAATGAAGATTAAATTCACAAAATAATACCTGCGAGTTTTGAAAGCCACTAAAATCGGTTAACCCATAATGTTCACGAACTTCAACGGGTTTTGATTGTCCCTGCATTAAATATTTAAACAATTGATTGTCAACTAATATTTCATCTTTATATTTAACCTCGCAAATTAAACATAACAATTTACCTTATAAAAGTTATACACTTCATTCAACAATCTATCTTGGGCCTCATTCTTTTTCTGCAATTCCTTTCTAATTTGTTGCTGTTCATCAAAACGTTGATCAATGTGTTTTGGAACATCAAATCGACTTGTTAGGTTTACAGGTGGCGGTATCGGTGGTGCTTCACGAATACGACCATCAAAGAAATCTTGGCTACAAACCCACCACTCTGCTTTAGCCTCAAAGGCATCGGGTCTCAATTTTCGATTAGGTCGAGCTCCCTTAAATATAAAAAGGACAATAACTAAAAATTAAAAACGTAATTCAATAAATATTAAAATCGTATAACAAAAAATAAACTACATAATTAAAAAAAACTAGTCTGAAACTCAATGATAGCTCCTTAAGAGCTTCTAATTTAAGCTGTTAAAGAAAGAAACTGGGGTTTGGGCTATGTATTTTCCAAAAAAGCTCATAAAAAACACTCATATTCTAAGCTTAATGTGATAAGGAAAAAAAAAGTTTATGGAAGCTTATTGAAGTGATTAATCTAAGGAATTGCAAAGAAATCAAAGCTTAAAACTACTCTTTTTACCACCTGAAATGGATAAAGAAATAAGCAAAATCAGGTAATATTGCAAAGTAACACAGAATACAGGTAGCTAACAAAACCTTAATAAGCTTAAAATAATACTTTAAACTTAAAGCACTTATTAAGTCTACTAATTATCCTCTAAATGGTTATAAAATCTAGACTTAAAAGCTATTAACAATTTAAACTCCTAATTAAGTTCTTCTGTTTTGGGAATTTCCATGTTTTTATGGGACCTTTTGACAGAATGATTTTAAACTACGTAAATGAGCTAGAAATTTCAAATTAAAGACCTTAACCAATTTAGCTATATTTTAAACTCAAGTCCTACTTAAATTTGATAACTTTAATCTTAAAATTACTATTATCTATATTAAGCTTTGAGAACACTGCTAGTACGAACTCGAGGTTGTTGTACTGCTAGTGTGAAAGTTTACAGCAGTACTTTGAGAGTACTGCTGATGCAATTGTACCTTTTGAAATCGTAATGAGTAAATGAATATAAGGCTAGAAAAATATATACTATAATCTTAATAAGCTAATAACTAAATCTAAACTTTATTCCTACTTATATTTTGAAAAAGCTAAAATTTATACTAACAGTACTAACTTGTGAAGGCAGTACTAAACTTTTTAGTAGTACTGGTAGTGTAATGAGTCCAGCAGAGTACTATACTATTTAGTACTGCTAGTGCAATTTTGAGGACTGCACTAAACAACACCTTTTTACCATTTTGACAGGATTTAGAAGCTTTCGTAAGAGAATTTTGATGCACAAAAACTAATAACAGATAAAAACTAGCTTAAAACAAATTCAATAATCATGATTAAACAAAACTGAAATAAACGGCACCTTAATCTAAAATATAAACCTATTTAAACTATTATTTTTGGATTTTATGAGTTTTTATGTCAGAAACTTAGCAATAATGATCTATAACTATATAAGCATTAACAGTTTAGAGACAAACATCTAAATATGCACTCAGAAGAGATATTTAAACAATAATAAGCAAAGAGAATAAGCAAATAAGCAATTTTAAGCATATAATAAAAAAAACTTAAGCATTTAAAAACACTAAAATTAGAGAAAAATGAAAAGAGAAGAAGAAACTATACTTAATCTTTATAGCTAAACAAATGGGCCATTAGGCAGCAGCTACAGCTCACTTAGCTTATTAATAAGCTAATGGTATAAGTCATGGATCTCTTCCAAAGTAGATCCCCTTCCAAATAGCTCAAAATTTCAATAAGATCCATATAAGTTACAACTGATTTAAGGTTAGATAAGGTTTAATACTGAATCTTCTAACGCTATATTTCAGCTTATCTGACTTGGAAAGAGCTTTAATATTTGGCTTATTGAGACAACCTTATTAAGTGATTTATGACTTTAAATGAGTGCTTAGAAAACGAGTGATTTAAAACACTTAAAAGCTGAATTTCATTTAATAAAGAAGTGATTACATACTTGAAAAAAGAAAAAAATTTACATAAAAACACGAATTTACGATTGGACTCTATAATTACTAAAAATTTGATATATAAGAGAAATGACGACTCCTTTTTGTGGTGAGAACTGAGGCCTATTTTATTAGTCGCCATGGCTGAAGCTTCTAGGCCATTTTCCCATTGTCTATACCCAATCCTTTCACAATCTCTGCCATTCATTTTCCAAATCATGTTGAGCTTTCAATCGTGGCCGTTTTTGATCATGATGTGCCATCCTTGAGGATTGCCAGCGTGTCATTCCCTTGATTGTGACGTTTGTGCTAGAGTTTATGTGATGTCTTTTAGCACAATAAAAAACCACTTAAATTTGTGCTCTATCTCCATTCACTACGTTGGCATTGTAGCTTGGACCTAGGATAAGTTTCCCCTTGAATTGACTAATGGGTCCTTCCTTGCATTTGTGCTTGAGCTTCCTTGAATTGACCAACGCACCCTCTAATTTTGACTTGCCCCTTGTTTTACCATGGAAGTGAAATCGGGGAAGACGGGTGAATAGTAAAAGGGTTTCCCGCCTATACTTCGACGGTTAAAACTGTTGATCTTTGGGAAGTTCACACATTTGGTCCTTGTCTTTCTTTTATCCCTTTTCAAGTTATATTAACTCTTTGGAAATGGCATAGATTGGTCCTTGAGGCTATATTAAAAGATGGGGAAAATGGTTAGGGGTTTGGCCTTTGGCTTGGCTTTTTTGGGCTTCGGACTTTGTACCTCTTCTGATTCTCGTGTATGTGCTTGCTTGTTTTTTCACTGTGTTCTTGTGATCTTTTGATTATCCATACCTGCACACACAAAACACTAATTCAAGCATATTTTTGCCTTTTTGGTCTGTTTTGGGTTTTAATTGGGTTATTTTAGGTTATAAATGGATTATGTGGATTTTACACTTATCAAATGGCCTGTTGGAAACCCTAAATGACAAGATTAATTAATCTCTATAGTTTGTTTTTATAAATTTAAAGTAACATGAAATTAAATTCACAATTGAGAGTTAATCAATGAACCAAAAATTGTTGAAAATAAAGTTAATATGAGTACGATACGGTGCTTCAAGGCGTGTCACTCGTGTGTTTTTTGTTGTTTTTATTGGTTAGGGTTTAGTTATATTTGAAATTTTTGAAAGTGATTATGTTCATCGTTTTTCAACCTTTTGCGTATTTTTATATGTTTTATATAATTGTTTTTTACGTGATTTGTGTTCTATTTGATGAGCTCTACGCTATGAACAAAAAATTGTTGGAAATAAAGTTAAAATGAATACGAAATGATGTTTCAAAGTGTGTCACTCGTGTGTTTTTTGTTATTTTAGTTTTTTATGTTTGTTTGTTTTCTAAATTTATATGAATAGAAAATTTTTTTAATTTGCCAATTTCTAATCAAAACATAAAACTAATATTATCCATTCGAATCATTACAACATAAGAAACACCACATGTACAAGATTACATGACCAACCTTATTTTGACGATTTGAAAACATAAAAACAACAACAAACAACGACATACATGGTTAGCAAACTGGTAATCTTCCATGCTCTTCAGCAACTCATCCGTGACCATTTTTAAGTATGTAGCCTTTTTCATGTCTGTCCCTGTCATGCATCCTAGGGTGTAGCGACCATACTCGATAAGTGGGTGATCTGGTAATGTCATAAGCCTGTTAATTTCAGGCCTACGGTTGGTAAATCGATCATCGAAGCAATGCATCAAGCTTAAAATTTGTTCCTCCAAACAAGCCTTTTCATCATGAACTTCTTGTAGTGCCATAAGGACAGATAATCTAACGTCATTTGGGTTAGTAGCCATGGTAGAAAATAAGAAAATACAATTATCCCAGACCTACGAACCCCAAGGATAAGTTTCCCACTTTTTTTTATCAACTATTAACCTAAACCACCATTCCGGGATATTATGCGCAGGTTGATGACCTAATAATACCAAATGCAAAACACCTAACTGACAAACAGCAACAACATCCTTATCTTGCACCTTATCAAACACTTCACCATTAATCTTATCTAGCAACATTTGACCAGTTATATGGCCACCATCTATATCTGAGCCAAACAATAGTCTCCTAAATGGATTAATACACTCTACATAGTGCTCACTATATTCTAGACCAAACCTTAACCCAGTTATAAGGCAAAACTCCTCCCGCCCAAATTCTATGAAATGACCATTTAAATGGTAAGTAAAAGGAACGACCTCCGTGTCTTCACGTAAACTCTTAACTTGCCGACAACTCATAAAATGTATTAATACACAACTGTTCAAAGAATCGTCTATATCTAACAACCAACCAAAACATGTGTTCTTAAATCATTGTTCCCTCATGGTGTTCCTAATTTTTTTCTAATCACTTTAATCAACTTTCACTTACTTTTAATTGTCAAAGTCACAGGAGGATCCTAAATAAATAAAAAAAACATAATAGTATATATTACTACACATATATATAACAAAAAAAATAACAATGCTAATGTAATACAAAACAAAAAATATACCTTGTAATTCTCCATATTCACTAACAACTGTGAATCAACACCACAACACAACCACCAATTAACAACCACACAACACCACCACCGCAGCCACTCACAAGAACCACCACAGAACAAAACATAACAACCACCACAACAGAAAACACAACCCAACCACACCCAACCGCAGCAAGAAAAACCACAACAACAACTACACCACACCACACCACACAACAGCAGTGCTTATTAGAGCACCTACACTACCGCAGAATCTCCACCAACGCAACACCAAATATACCACAAAACACCACATACACAAACCACCACTGTTTTTCTTATGAGAATTTATGGTTCTCCTCCACTTGTTCTTTTTGAGACATTTTATTGGGTTCTAATTATTATGTTCTGTATAACAAGTAAGGATTCCGATTCATTTTATTAAGCGAAAATTACTGCAGAGGACGTATTTGAGAAATTTTATTGCGCAGTGGACAAGTTTTTTTGGCTTTTTTAAAATGGACACGATATCGCTCGAAAATTTGGGCGATATTAATTTTTTGAGCGATATTAAACGTGTCGCACTCTCAAATCAAACAAACAAAAACGTAAAAGGTACATTGTCGCTGATAATAAACTTTTTGAGCGATATTTACTATTCGGCCAAATACATTGTCGCCAATTAACTTGGATATGTCGCCCTATAATTGGTGTGTTTGAGCGATATTACTATTCACAAAGAAAAAAAATACAATGTCGCCCTTATTTTTGTTCTTGTGTTTTTGCGATATTTAGGACAAAATAAAAATTACTTTTTTTTAGCGATATAAGTACAAAGAAAATGAACAAACGAGAAATTAATAAGACACACAGTGACTATTTTTGTTTTTTAGCGATATTTATTCTGGTGATGAAATGACTATACGATGACTTTTCATGCTGATTATGTTATAAATATGAGAATCGGAAATCCCTTACTTGTTATACTGAATAAGAATTGAACATAAAATTCTCTTATTGAAAATATTGGTGGAGACAACCTTTGTAAAATTCTAATAAGAAAAAGTGTGGTGGTTTCTATTTCATGTGTTGTGGTGGTTGTGGTTTTGGTGATGCGGGTAGTATATAGTGGTGTTTTGCGGTAGTGTTGGTGTTGCTGTTGTTAGGTTGGTGTGGTGTGGTGATGTGTTGTAGTTTTTGTTGTGGTTTTCTGGTAGCTGGTAGTGGAGGGGTGGTTGTGTTTTTGTTGTGTGTGGTTGTGTTTTTTGTTGTTGCGGCGTGTTATGTGTGGTCTGTTATAGGTTTGTTGGTGGTTTTGTATGGTTTTGCTATTTGTTTATTGTATAGTGAATTGGAGAATAATCGTGGTAATTTTTTTGTTTTGTATTTCATATATCATTGTGAATTTTTTTTTTGTACATGTGGTAGTAATATATTATTGATATGTTATTTTGTTTATATCAGGATCCTCCTGTGACTTTGGACAAATAGAAGTAATTGGCTAGTTGATTAAATTTAATTAGAAAAAAAATTTAAGAACAACGTGATGTTTATAGAGTTGGGACAATGTTTTTAGGATAACACGTCGTTTGGTGATTGTTTTGTAGATCATAGACGATTCATGTTTGGAGATTGTGTGTTAATACATTTATGTGTTGTCGGCAAATTGAGATGTTTACTCTAGCACTGAGGATCGACACGTTCTTTTCTACTTACATTTTATTTGGTCATTTCATATGAATTTGGGCGGGAGGAGTTGTTGCCCTGTTATAATGGGTGTAAGGTTTGGTCCGGGAAAAATTGTTGTTCACTTTGTAGAGGGTATGATCCTATTTTTAAGTGAGACCTATGTGTTTGCTCAGATATATAATGGACTGTCCATATTAAAAATCCTGGTGTCGCTAAATGTTGTGCATGTGATAAGATTAATGATGTAAGTGAGTTTTCTAAGATCTGCAAGACGAGGTTTTTGCTGTTGCGGTTTGTCAGTTTGCTGTGTGATTTGTGCATTTGTTATATTATTAGGCGTGTATAACCTTTTTGCGTCAGTATATTTCTGAAGGTAGGTTATTGGTTATATTGATAAAAATTAAGTTGGTGAAATTCGTTTCCTGTGGGTGGTTCGTTACGCTGGGCCTAAAATTTGTTACTGCTATTAATGATATGTTGCGATACAGTTCTCGTTTGGTATAAGAGTGTTTGCGTGTCAAGCTCTTCCTGTAATTGTCCTCTCTGTCTAAGTTTACATTATTCGGGCTTTACATGGGCCTTTTATAAGGTATGTCTCTGTGTTTATTTGTTTATTGTGTATAATGTTGGTGTAGTATGTTTAGGATGGTAAAGAAATATTTTTCTTTTGATGTGTGGAGTTGGAGACATCATAAAGTACCTGGCTACCCAATTGATATAGATGTATACACTTCAAGACAACGTATATCCTCTGAGCGCAGGGCTGGTCTAATCTCCTTGCTAGAGTTTCAAACGAAAAATCTAAAGAAAATTTTTTGATGTGAGTTTTTGATTATGCAGTTTATTTTTTGTTATAAGCATTTATAATATTTATTGTTTACGTTTTTTACTGTTTTTAGATTATTGTCTTTTTTTATATTTGAGGAGTTCGACCTAACTATCGAAAATTGAGAGCGATGACTTTGGGCTTAAGCGGAGTGGTTGGGTTTGTTGCCGTAAATTATCTTTGAATGAGTCGTTTTCATGAAGCACCAACTGAATAGCCACCTGAGTAACCTTACAAGTCTAGATTTGATGTTCAAATACAACTTGTATAAAAGTTTATAATGGAACAACTAAACAAATTACTTGTGGGTATCGCAAAAAAAAAGAATGAGGCCCAAGATATATATGTTGAATTGAAGTGTTTAAAACTTTTTATAAGGTAAATTGTTATGTTTAATTTGCGAGGTTAAATATAAATATGAAATATTAGTTGACAATCAATTGTTTAAATATTTAATGCAGGGACAATCAAAACCCGTTGAAGTTCGTGAACATTATGGGTTAACTGATTTGAGACCTTTTCAAAACTCTGACCTATCGGTGTTGGTTTTTATTTTGTGTATTTAATCTTCATTTAATTTATTTTAAAAAATAACTAAATTGTATTAATCTTTGTATTTTGGGTTTCCTACAGGTTGTTCCATAAAAATGTTCGCACTCACGACGCAGCCTAGTGAATTCGTGTCTATGACGTGGGCCAACTATCCCCAATTTGTGTTCGACCACGTTGGATTGCTAGCCAATAATGACGTGTACTCGGTATTCCTACATCTTATCTCGGCACTCCGCAGTATTGCGACCCCACTATGCACAACAAGGCCTTTGTCCCCGTGTCTGTCTACCTCGTATCAGCCGGGTCCTTCACAGTTGGTGGAGTCTTTACGGGTATTAATAATTAATTCTTAGATTGATGTTCTATTCTAATAGTTATACTAATCATGATATTACTAATACAATGAAAATTTTATATGTTTTGTAGGATGCAATGCTTCATGGAAGACGCGAGAGACTTTTTCCAAGCAAATATCAGATGTTAACTTTTTACTTGTATGCAAGACAATACAGGTGTGTACCTTAGTAACGGGAGCTATAGACACTTGTACCGTTAAGTCCTGGTGTGGAAAGGAATATGGGTTACAACTGTATAAGAGGTTCACGGTATGAGTCCTTGGGAATGCGACGTATTTTTTGTACAATTCTAAGATAAGAAAAACCTAGGGTTGACTGTGACACGTATCAAAACACGACGACAAAAGGTGTTTCGAGTTGTTATTCATTGCCTTGGTGCTTCGGTATATGTAAGGATAAATCCCTTTTGACTTAAATACATGATATTACGTTAATTTTACACTTGTGCGGATCTTTTATTTTATTTTTGATCCGTCGTTCTTGGAATTGTTCTTAGGACCCTGTTGATTTTAATCGATGCATCGCATTTAAAGGGTGATTAAAAAGGGTACACACATTTGATTCCGTTAGGTGGATGAAAAACCAATTGCATGCCTTGTGTTGATTTTGGATATTTGCAACGGGAAACAGGTCCATGTTGGTCATGTGGATGTCGGTACTTAATGAATGCATTAGGCCGATACATTAGATTTGTTGTTCAATATCTGGATAGGCATGACTGCTATAGCTGTGAGAAGTCGCGATTTGAATTCCCTTTTGTTTAACAAAAATCTTTAGCCTTTCATGCATGTCTGTTGTTTGTCATCTTTGATGAACCTTTTCTGTGAAAAACAAAAGAACAAAAGGGTTTATGTTTTGGACAAATATGCAGTGTATACTCCAGTATGAATTTACTACCAACATGAACTCTACTCTCACTTGTTGTTCAGCTGATGCATTCCATATGCTTTTCGTGAAGCTAACCTGACATTAAGTTGGTCTAGGAGCACATTTGCACATGATTCGTTTACAATTATTTGGACATATCTAAATAGTGTTGAGTCTGTTTAATGCTGTACTGTACTGAGACAAGGAAAGCTTTTCCGCAGTGACAAAGTTGGCGGAGACGTTATCGTTGCCTTGTTGCAAGAGGGTAACTTTTAACTGCAAGAAGTTGCAGGTAGTTTTATCTAAAAGCTTAAAATTACACTTTAATTTTTTTTCCCAATATGAACTAATTAGTTCCATCTTTTTTATCTATTCATGTAGCAAACATGAAGTATGAAATAACCGATGGTAGCGGGATAGGTTTCAATAAAAAAATACCTTAATAGCGCCAACATGGAGTGTGCACGGGGTTAATCAGTTTCTTACCAAGTTTTTGACGGGCAGATTTTTATCGTGAAGTCACCTTTTCGACTCGCGTTGTTGTGAACTTGTCGCAAATGGCAACTTTCTGGTTATACCTTGTGGTCAACGTTATAGCTGTAAACCAGGTTTTTGGGTTTAATCGGGACTTTGTGTTTCAATTTGTATATGATTGGTTTTTATAAAGGTGTATTTTCAAGGCACTTATGCCTGTTTCGATACTTTTCACTGGTGATATGCAAGAATGGGAATTCCCGAGCCATTTTCATCCATGTTATTCATAATTCGACTGGACAACCATCTGCCTGGCCGGCTAAAAAAGAATATTTACAAACTCTGTTTTATTTTACGTTATCTTCAGGTTGAGGGAGCCAAGAGGTAATATTGTTAGTGTATGCAAGCATTGAGGGCCACAATCGTGATAACGGCAAAAAAATCTTTTTTCCTCATGAGCCACCTTTGTATCTTAAGTAGGCGAGATGATTGTTTATAAATCAATTGCAAACAAATGATCAACCTGCTTTCTACAACCAAAAATTCCATCTTTGATCTTACTTTCTAAAGTTATAACCCAATATCAGCGCAGCCTTACGGTTGAAACCACATACCTGGGCTGCCTTTACTATAGAAATAATACCCAACTCAACATCGTACTGTGCTAACTAAACCACACACCCTTCTCAATGCTATGAAGAATTGATTCTCAACTATATGGGTCTTAACCTCTAGATGATCATACATAATAATGTTCTAAATAGTTTGTTTAATACTCATTCGCGTTGTTTATCAATTTTTTGTTGTATAATGTTTTTTCTTTGTTTTCCTATTAAATTGTAATATATTCCTTATCAATGAATCATTATAATTCAAGCGAATTACGACCTCAAATAGATCAGTCAATATTTCAAGATTATTGTTTTATTCACATGACAATGACTTGACAAGTCACTGACCTCAATTTTTCAAAGCCACTTTATGACTAATTTATGTGTCGTTATTGTACTCCCCATGATTATTGATTTGACATGTTCCCTGACCTCAAATGAGATTACTTTTTTTTTCTTGTAAGCGCTTATGACTGATTTATTTCAATCTGTTAACTTGATAGCTTCACTGTTTGCTAGAAAAAAAATAGGGTGTATCTTACAGTTACTTTGTATGCTCTTCTTCTATTTAAGTTTCCATTGTGTAACTCTAATATATACACTTATTAAATATACATAATCTTCCATTATAATCCTTATTTAATAATTATCGTTTTACAACTGAACGCGAACTACTTATCTTTTTGAAATCCAAATCAATATAATGAATAAACTTCCCGTTAAGTATTTACTCCAGGTTCAGCGTTTTGTGGTATTGTCAAAGCTATGACTGTTCACATATAGACGGTGCGGTCGTTCACTCAGTTATTATATCGTGTTCATACGCCCGGTGTGAGTATAATAGTTTTTTGTTTTATGTTTTAACATTTTTTAAAGCGCTGTTCCGAAGGTTTTATTGAGGTTCTGTATAGATGATACAACAAATGTCGTTACACCCAACGAAATACGCAAATCTTTCTACCTTTATCTTCTGACGCCAATTGTCCACTTCTGACGGCGGTTGTGTGGTGTTTTTCGTTTGGTTTCTCATATGGGGGCAGTGGCCAATTCTTTGTCTGAACCCATCAGTATAAGATGTAATTTTTTGGATTACTTTTTTGTCCTTACATGAAGAGTCGGGCCAGGAATGACAATCAGGAAGAAAAATTGTTTGGGGTTTCGGTGATTGGCCCTGGACTCTTTAGACCCATCCCTTTTTAAATATTTCTATTCCGTTTAATGGCGCAGGACCATGGCAAGTGTTAGTTTATACTTTGAGCTTGAATACTTAGAATAGTCTTGAGAATTACCGTTTGCCCCGTGTCTCAATCAGAATAAAATGACCGTGGGGTCAAGCAGTTGTAGGTACTTTTATATTCCGGGGTGGTTCAGAAATGTTTTTTAGCGATGATGGTTCTTTTAACAATATTTACATGCTTGTTTCATTTGATTTGATTAACCATCCAATTTACGCAGAGTAGATTAATCCTATTCTGTTTTAAGAGACGAACTTACACGCAAATCCATTCTATATGTCCCCATCCTAGGAATATACACCTCTTGTAATACCAGGAAACCTCATTTTATATGAGAATCAATATATTTGTTCTTGGTTGTTAGAAGTGGATGGTGATTCTATAACATCTTGGAGATTGCTATTCATCATTCCCTCACCAAATGTGACCAAATTAGTTGGATTTACTCAGGATGATGACCCAATTGTTGAAGTTGATACCGGCCGACAGATGCTTCACCCATTACAAGTGTATGACCGTACTTCTCAAGAGTTTCATAATGTGGGTATCGAAGCTGACGGTGGTTCGTTCTTCATTGGCCCATACAAAGAGTCACTAATTCTTCTTAATGTTTAAGATTTCTTGTAATTTGTTTTATTTCATTATTGTTTAAGTAGGATGATTTGTGTTTTTCTTTTGCGTGTATTGTTGTTTGTAATGTGAGTTGTATTTAAATTTAAATGAATGAAATTAAGTTTGACCAAAAAATATTCTAAAAAAAATCATTCAATGATATGTTTACCATAAATACGGTATTGGGTCACACTATATAAACCACATTGTTGTGTTTCAACTTCAACACCAACATTACATTGTTCCTCAAACAAATATTAAAAATCAAAAAAGTGACATTCAAAGTCCTACTACACCATTATGGAAGGTTCACTACCCCGCCTGGACGAAGATTTGTTGGTGGGATAGTTGCTACCGTAGATCCGGTAGAGTTAGACAGCTTTTCAACCAATCAAATGAAGTTAATCTTAACCAATTGTTTGGGTTACGCTGAAAACTCCCCAACGTTTCTTTATATAAAGAAACCAAGTTGTAGTTTGGATTCAGAAATTATTTTACTAGTTACTAACTAATAGTCTTTTATGATTTGTTGTTTTATTATCATTTTCATTTTCCATTCTCCCAGACTAGTTTGTATCATTTACTTTTTGTGTTTAAGCCTTAAAAATAAACATTGAAGTGACAACACAATGACTCATCATTTCAGACATCGAAATGACTTATCAATTCTGACAACGACATGACGTGTCAACTTTATGCTATCAATTTTATTAGTATAAATATACATGTATACAACAATGTGTTTCCAATGAATATAATTCAATTCACACTTCTTTTTTTCTTTCACCAAATGTCGACGTCTACTAATACTATTTTCGAGTTCGATGTAAACCACCACGTAGAATTTAAACTTAACCCCCTAACCTATTAAGATGGTTCAGTACTGAATATTAATGTTCCAACAATGGATTTTGAAGATATGGTTAGTTATCTTACGAGAAAAATAACAAAACACTTTCCAACTCTATATTACATGTTGCCACCAAACCACACGTTATTAGGTATTAAAGCAATTAAGAATGATTATGATACTAATGTTATGTACGACATTGCAAAAGTTGCTGGGAAGCTCCATATTTACGCTGCTCAGCATCCCATAGATTTTAGCATGGTGTTGATTCCAAACAATGGTTGTTTGGAAAAATCTTTTGCATGTATCATTTCTGAAGAAACAATATTAAAACAAAAAGAGTCACTCCGGTATCTACATCAAATGCAAAAACAAAACAAAAGGTTCGATTACTTTGAATTACTTGGTAAACTAGGCTTTATTGATAAAACAAAACCGACTACACCCTATATGCAAACCATTCTCAATTTTCTTATTCATAATAATGGGCAATTAGTGATCGATGACAAAAAGACTCGGTGTATATCAATGGTGAAACAATGAACATCACCATTCCAAGAATGAAACTAGAAGATGAAACAATATATGTCTTATATTCTTGGTAAAAAGATTAATGCTCTTTATTATAAAGTACCACACAATGGTTTTTCAATCATCGTCAAACTTAGAAACAACTACGATATGCATGTAATGTTATATATTCAGTACGAGGCAAATTAGAAATTTACATTGACCACGTTGGTGTAAATTTTATTATAGCAAAATATATATACCCAAATGCTACCTTGGCAGAAATGATGAATCATGTCATAACTGACTACACAAGTGACAGTGAAGAGGAAAGAAGGGAGGTAACACAAAATGATTACACTTTTGATCAAATGGTTGAACGAGCGGAACAAGAACACTTTGAAGACGAGGAACTAAACAAGTTCAACGTCATAAAGAAATATGGAAGAATCGTATGTACGAGTAATGATTATGCATGATCTATTACATATGGTTTAAGAATATTTTTTCGTATGGTTCTCAATAGTTCTAGTAATTTATATTTTTTTAAATAATCCACATTTCAAACGTTATAATTCAATACTGAATTACTGACATTGAAAAGACAACTTAATGACAATGTCGTTTATCACTTAAAAATTTAAGCGATTTAGGACATGATTTGACAAGTCATTTGGCTTTTTCAGATATTTATATGACAAAGACAAGAAAACAACCACCTATAATTTTTTCACTATATCTACTAGATTAGCATTGACAATCCACCATACTCTCACAAACACAACTTCTTGAATTATCAAAACCTATGGCTTATTCTGAAAATTCAACATGTCAAACACTTCTTAGAAGACTAGAAAGCGAACTAGAAGATGAGGTCACACTTGCAAATCAGTTGTCGTGCGAATTGACTCGTGTTGCAGAGCAAATGCGTATCCGTGAAATACATATGACGATGTTGCATGCTATGCCAATAACGAGCCTTAATAGCTACGGTTTACATGCTTTGCTAATGACCCATGAATCGAATATACATACCGCACACAACTTGAGGACAACAAGAGACGAATTATTGAGAAGCATTGCTCAGATGCAAAAAATTCATTGACAATTACAAGGCAATATAGAATCTACAATCATGTAGCTTCAAACAGTTCTATGCCAACCATGTTTGTAGTTGTTTGTCGTATTTTTTATGTTTTCATTTCACATGAATAAGGTTGGCCGTCTACTATATTCCATGTGTTGTTTTCTTATTTGTATTGCTTTGAACGAATAATGTTAATCTACTTTTATAGATTCTTATTTGGTCACCAAGCACCCACCATTTATTTATTTTTTCTTATTTTTTGACAAAAATTAATTTTATATAATTAAAATAAAAATACATTACGAAAATTAAAATACCCTACGAATTTTACTCGATATGACATGATTTGACAAGTCATTTGTTTTTTACTGCAGGGGATAAGACTACTCAATGACAATTTCATTTATTGCTTAAACATTTAAGCGATTTATGACAAGATTTGACAAGTTATTTGCTTTTTACTGCAGGGGATAAGACTAATCAATGACAGTGTTGTTTATCGTTTAAAATTTAACACATTATATGACATGATGTGACAATTCAGTTGCTTTTTCAGACACTGAATGACTAATAACTACAAATGTCATAAAATTATAGCTTATATATACAGACATAACTTGGGGACTCTCAATCTCAAACTAACTTATCAATCACAAAAATTATTAATTGTATTTTTTTCATTTTCTACTATGGCTACTAACCCAAATGACGTTAGATTAACTGTCCTTATGGAACTACAAGAAGCTTATGATGAAGAGCTTGTCTCGAGGAACAAATCTTAAGCTTGATGCATCGCTTTGTTTATGACATTACTAGATCACCCATTTATCGAGTATGGTGGCTACGCCCTAGGGTGCATGACAGGGGCAGACATGAAAAAGGCTACATACATGAAAATGGTCAGGGATGAGTTGCTGAGGAGCATGGAAGAAAAGCGTTAATTGATCAAGAACTACAAAGAAATGTAAAAGCTTTATTGCTTAACACGAGTTTGCAAACCATGCATATCATTGTTTGTTTTTGTTTTTATGTTTTCAAATCGTCAAAATAAGGTCGGCCATGTAATCTTGTACGTGTGGTGTTTCTTGTAATGATTCGAATGGATAA
>BQNB010137792.1:2611-15088 GCA_026074375.1 Tanacetum coccineum
GACCAAACTCGTGTCGCCTATCTTGGAACTAACAGTAACATCCTTTGAGGATTCAAGCGCGTATAATCTGGGAAAAATGTCTTTAAAAATGCCCCTAGTATGCCAATGATCCAACCAGAATTTGGTGGACTCCCCGTTTCCCATCTTATGAGTCAGATAATCAAAAACGTACATACCTTTTCTTTGGAGAGATCGAACTTCACTCAAAATCGAAAGCCAACATGATTTGCCAGTAGAAGTCCATTCCGAATGAATTTTACCACCCACACCATGAATAGCCACAATAACTTTAGTCCAAAGAGAGTCACTCCTGTTTCAAAATACTCATAAAACACACCGGCAACAACCAATAATATCTATTATCATTCCTCAAAACCAAGTTTTCTCTATTCTTAATGTATCGAGATTCTATCTAGTTCTGAAAAAAAAAGTTTGATGTTTGCCGCATGAAAAGATGATTTTCCTCCCACAAGGAAAGAAAAAAGAAGAGTTTTCGTGAATCTTCCATGACCACACACTAGAGCCTAAGATATTTGTTGCTTTATCATGTAGCAAGTCCTTATCAACTTCACTATCGTGACTTTTTTGTAATTCTTTTCTTTTTTCTATTTTCCATTATCTTAACAAGAAGTTTCAAAACATTTGAAATACATATGATACTATTTGGCGCGTAATGTCAATGGTTAGAGCTGTTTTTGATTTTTTCTGAAGCTGACGTTCAAGTTCGCTGAGTTGGCGTACCTGTACTCCAAGGTTTTTTCGTTTGGCATCTTCGTCGGTTTTGAGGATGGTTCTTCTTTCCATCCTTCTCTCGGGACTTGTTTGGGGTTTCATCAAAATCCATCCCGAAGTGAAAACCGATGGCTTGGCCTCCGGGATGGGGGGTTTTCTTTTGCCGAAGTGAAAACCGATCCGTCGGCCTTCGTGTCAAAAGTTTTTTCATCCCTTTTGATTCCCTCGCAGTTAAAGTCTCGGGATTTTACCATTTTTTGATGTTATGTAATTCTTTTTGTTGACTCTATTGTACTTTAAGTTTCTAGCGTTTTGCTAGACTCTTTTTTATATATATTCCATCTTTGCCGTTAAAAAAAACATAACCAAGCCTTCGGGGCACCCTAGCACTTATAAAATTATCCTATGTCCAAATGCAACTATATGCCACACGCTAGTAGGTATGTGTATTACAATTCCTATATCAACGTTATATAAATCGGGTTACTTATTATAGCATTAGGTATTGTCAAACCATCATGCAAAATGCTTTTCTTTTTTTTCGATTGCATCAAAATCCACCACAACATCAAAACACCCCTTATTCCATAACATCACATTTCTAGTGCCGTCGTGAAAAAAAAATAAAAAACAAAACATGAAAACGCGAGCCTTTGGCGCCGTCTCGTCGCGTTTTCCAAAACCATTTGGGTTGGCCGTGACGGCTTGAGACACGAAAACATCACCCACAGTGTGATTGTGATACCATCGAGTGACGTTTTCTCAGACCATTTGCTCGAAAACGCACCGTACCTTATGCTCTTAGCAACGAGCAACATAAAACGATGTTTATTGGAGGGTGATCCTATATAAGGCCGCTAGCACATGCTTCAATCTTTTACTAGTGATTAATATATATGATACATTGATAGTCGTGTTAATGAATTATAATATTAAATCCTTAAACCCCTCGTTTTTAGGTGTTTTTTTATCTGTGATTTTTTAAATTTGGTGATATCTTCTTAGTTTTTGATTCAAATGGGTTTAAGAGAACTAAGAGGTAGATTGCTGAAAGACTATCCTCGTCCGTGTTCGTGACTAATTTTCCCATGAGCATTGCGACAAGATGCTAAGGATATTTGGATTGGCGTGTAACAATATGGGCATGTGGTTGATGCTTTTATTCATAACAAAAAGATCAAAGGCCTTGGTAAGAGATTAGGACTTGTTGCGTTTTTGAAAAGTTGTTGATGTGCAGCGTACGTTTGGTTGGGTAATTTATGTTACGGTGTGGATTGGTAGACATAGAATTATGCTAAATGCTGCTAGATTCCATAGGCCTAGGGTTCTATTAGCAGTCTAATAAACTGCTATGAAAAAGAAAGATCAGAGGGACTCATCAATTGGGAAATATTCAGGACAATGGGCATATGGAAGATGTAGCTTCTATTGAGAATGTGGTAAAAAATCACGGCCATAAGGGACATGGGGAGTATGTAGCAAGCCAGTGTTGGTTTAAGATGAAGCTCTTGCGTAAACAAACAGGATTACTCATGTTGTTAAATGGGAAGTGAAGGAGGTTGGACGTGGTTAGAAATCTAATAGTGGCATTGGGGATAAAGCTTCACGATATTGAATTCATGATTAATGGGTGGTTTGTGGACGATTAATGTTTGCTTTTGATCGGGTCGGAGGACAAAGGAGAAGTTTTTTGTTGTCGACAGGAGGGGGGGGGGGGAGTATGTTCGTGGTTCTTGACTCAGCTAATAAAGCTGTCTAGTGAATTTAATTACCACGTGACGAGTGCGTACTATGGTTGGAAATTGAGGGCTATTCCTTTAAAAAGTGTTGGAATGGAAAATCATTTTATTCGAATGCTTCAAAGTGGAGGATCTCTTGTTAAATGTGGAGAACTTGGAGTAAAGAAAACTACCATTGCAAAAGAATTTGTGTTATCACTAAGAGTATGTATCACACAATTTGAATCATTTAAAATAATTATAAACGGTAAGCTCATTGGGTGGCTGAGCCATAGAGATCGAGTTGCGACTCCAGATTTGGTAGATCAAAAATGATGAGGAAAGTATATCTTAGGAAGATGAAGAATGTGAGAAGTTTTTAAGAAGGCATCTCGGTTGAGAGGTGTGAGGACCGTGGTGTTACAGGAGAAAATGATGTTAGTAGGTATTGATCACAGGGTTGAGGAGGAGCATCCAAAATCCAAGGATGGTATGTATTGTGTTGTATTCTAGGAGCAAAATGGGTAAGCATTCTGATTGGACACGTTTTAGTATTTATTTCTCTTCCTTAATAAAGATAAGATGAAGAATAATAATGACTGGCGAGCATAAAAGAGAGTTGGAGAGTACCACTCCTGGTTTGTACAACAAGAGAGAATGATGTTGAAAATATTGTGATGGATTATCAGAAGGATTAATTTGTGATGGTGAATTCGGGAATGAAAACTATTATTCTGATGAAGTGAAAATTCTTAGTCGGGGGTTTAACACGTACAAAAAAGCAGGTTAGGGATATCGTATTGGGACTAGGATCAATTGTAGAGAGTCTGAGGTTCTCGGAAAGTTGGTTCTAAATTAAAGTTGATGGATGACATTGGTTAACGGGTGGGACAATACTATGGGGTATTAATATGGACGGTGTGATATGAAGAAGTATTGAAGAGATATTGAATCGCAAAGGATGTGAATGGTGTTTTTCCAATGAATATGTTGTCTTTAAATATAACAAGGTCTTAACCCAAAAGGCTAAAAAAGATTGGGTGTAATAAGGAGTTGTGTGTCTCTAACAAGGTGAATTTTCTTACGTTGCAAGAAACTAAAATGGAGTCTATTGATTTGTTTGAAATCAAAAGATGTTGGGGTAACTTTGCGTTTGATTATGTGTATAGTGCCTCGGTTGGGTAAATCCAGGTCGGGATTATTTTAGTGTTTGGGTTCGCTAATGCGTTTAAGAACTAAATTAACGGATATCTTAGATTATTTTGTTATAATTCAAGGAAATTGGGTGTCTAATGGCAAATTACTTCTATTTATATTGGATGTATGCACACATATAGACGTTGTCAGAAATAAAGTTATGGATTTATTTATGTCAGTCATTGATAATTAGGGGAAAGGTTCAGTGAGTTATCATGGGTGATTTTAATAAGGACGTAATAAAAAATGAGTGCTTTGGAACTATTTTTCAACGTAACATGGGGCGAATGCATTTTAATCTCCTTTTATCTCAATGGCGAATTTAGAGGGAGGTTCCACTTGTTGGATGTTCTTTTACATGGTCTGTCACATATCTCGCTTCAAAGATGCAGTAAGCTTGATAGATTCCTCATGTCCGAAGCTTACCGCAGTGAGTGTCCTAATTTATCAACCATCACCCTAGATAGCATTTTTATTCAGAACACCGCTCATATATTATTACGTGAATCTACTCATGACTATGGACCTATTCCGTTTCGGTTTTTTCATTATTGGCTGGAAATGGAGGGTTTTGAGAACTTTGTTAATGAGGTGTGGCGTGAAGCTCCGGTAGACATTTTGCTAATGCTTATGATACACAATGGATGAACAAGTTGAAATATCTAAAAAAAGGAATATACGTGTTTGGTATGGCATGAGACATATGTCCCAAAAAACTCGAAAACATGTGCTGAAACAGGGAGCTCGCTGATTTGGAGATGATCATTGACAAAGGAGATGCGTTCGTTGATCTTTGCATTAACGATGCGGTGGTTAGGGGTGCAGTTGTTAAAAATCGATTCAAGCAGGTGAATAATTTATGTGCAATGGAGGCGTCTTTCAAAAAGCAAAAAAACACATTGGCGCAATTGAAGGCGAAGGTAGAACTCAATATATTACCATGGTCTAATTCTTAATAGAAACGAAACCAATTTATTCTACGAGGGGTTGTTCTGGTGGAGGGAGGATTGGGTGGAAAATCATTTATATGCGTTAAAAATGAGTTCCTTTAATCATTTCCATGACTCGTTTTCTGTAGAACTAAATCTGTTCGGCCGTGATGCTTATTATGGAGTTTCACTACATCATCTGAATTCAATGCACACACAACTGGATTTGGAAGCAAAGTCGTCAATGAGAGAGTAAAAAGGCGGTTTAGGATTGTGGTGTTGATAAATATCCGAGGCCGGTGGATTACATTTGTTGTTATAAAAGGGTTTGAGAGTTGTTTAATAGAAAAAGATGTGGTTGGCGGCGGTTGATATATTTACTTTTCGATTACTGTCGCATTCCAACAAAAGGGTGTTAATTCCATCTTTCATAGCGTTGATTCCGAAGACTCCCGAAGCAAAAATGGTGAAGGATTTCAGACCGATTAGTCTTATTGGGAGCCTTTATAAAATAATTGCCAAAATTTTGGCTAATCGTCTTGTGGTGGTGCTTGGAGATATTGTTAATGAGGTGCAATCGGCTTTTGTTGCGGATAGGCAAATTCTTGACGGACCATTTATAACTAATGAGGGTCTTTGCAGCTTCAGTGGTGTAATGTTGAACGGAAAAAACATTCATTTATTCTAAAAAAATTGACTTTGAAAAGGCTTATGATTCTGTTAGGTGGGATTTGGATTAACTTTGTAGATGTCTTAACGAAAAATTAGTTTTGGTTAGAAATAAAAAATGGTTTTGTTCCTGTGGTTGGATTCAAGAATGTCTTCGATCTTCTTGGGGATCGGTTTTAGTGAATGGAAGCCCTACGGAGGAATTTCAGTTTTTTAGGGGCACTTAAAAAGGTGATACTCTTTCTCGTTTTTTTATTTTGGTTATGGAGAGGTCTTACACATTTTTTTAAAAGAGTTATGGATGCGGGCATGTTTAATGGCATTGTGCTTAATTCGGTTATGCATCTTTCTCATATGTTCTATGCGGACGATGCGGTGTTTATGGGGCAATGAAGTACTAAGAATATTGATACGTTTTATTTGTGTTGAAATGTTTCAACGTGCTTCTAGATTTAGTATTAATTTACGCAAGAGTAAGTTATTGGGTGTTGTGCGGGAGTGAAGTAGGGTGGTGCAAGATGGATACTAAAACGTGGTTGTGGTGTCTTTAAGGGAATCCATTTGCTTTTTTTGGTTCAGAACAGTTGGTGGGAAAATATGTATCGGATTTAATCTTGCGATGAGATTGGTGGATAAACAATGGATAGATAGTCTTTCAAGATGGAAGATGAAAACATTATACGATAGGTGGTCGTTTTTTTTTACCCTTCCAGGCGGGTTCTAGGATCCATGCCTATTTATCTATGTCTATATTCAACGGTGCCAATGTAAGTCTTCAACGCATGGATCATTTCAGAAGTCAGGTTTTGTAGTGGTGTCGATTTAAATAGGTAAAAAATCGATATGGGTGAAAAATGGAGTAGGTTTTGTGTTCTAAAGAGAAAGGTAGCCTTGGTGTTTCTTTGTTTTTATTGCCGCTTAATAGAATTATTATGTGTTATTGGGTTTTGGCGGTTTACAACTCAAAAGAATTGTTTTGGACTAGGGTTATTAAAGCTATAATGAGAAGTGGGAAAAATTGGTAGCGGATTACAAGGTTGGTTACAAGTCAATTTGACGAAGCATTCTCCAGGATGTGGAAAACAATTGAAGATAAAAGGTATACGCTTAAATCAATTTTATGCATCAGAAAATAAAACTCTGGCAATGGTGCGGATACTTATTTTTGGGAGGGATTGTTGGCATGGAATCAGGGTTTTGAAACTAAAGATATCCTAGGACTGTATGCATGGTAGTGAAGGAGTCTGTCGATGTGGTTCTTTAAAAATGTCACTAGGAGAAACTTGAATTGGTCTTGTAGTCGTGCTCCATGAAGCGGAGTGGAACATGATCAGTGACGGATTTTGACGACTTAAGTGGCAAGGTGTTGTCTTGGTGTACACACCTGATAGGGTGGGTATTGTACGCTTGATGGTTCAGGTGGAGTTCTCAGGTAGCTTCGGCTTAGAAGGTTTATCGATTTAAACAGGTTTTCCGGAAGTGTCTACCAAACTTCGATGGATAAAAGTGGTGCCTATACAAGGTTATTATTCATGCGTGGAAGGTGAGAATGAGATTGTTTTGCATACCCATATTAATATATCCGAAGAGGTATAGTTATTCCGTCTATTTGTTGTCGTTTGTGGTTAGCGTAACGGAATCGTCATGTCATTTTTTTTTTTGATTGCCTTTTTGCGAATCCGCCCTTGTTTTGACATGTCACTTCAATTTCTGTGACATGGTCTTCATCTAACACGTGTATATAAAAACACATAAATAAGTAGTTTGAATTTTGGTCAGAGCAATGAGGGTGTGGTGAGGAGATGTATCTACTCATTTAGGCCCACAGCCTGCCATTCAAAAATACCGCTTTATTCGTAACACATTTCTATCTCTTCATTTTGGTTTCACCACCCACAATTTAATTTTATATTTTATTTTTTCATACAAACTTAATTCATTTCATTAAAATAAAAAATAAAAAATACAATACAATAAAAATAAAACACTTCGAAATTTAAAAACTAATACGAAAATTAAAAAAATACATCAAATTAAAAATAAACTAATCTTGCGGTTGATGTTGTTGCCAAAGATGCTCAATGACATTACTTTGAATCTTTGCGTGTGTTTATTTATCAGGCAGTTCTTTGGATTTTCTTCGTTGCACTTCGCACCGCTCGACTCAAGTCCTTAATATATTTGGTTGGGGACAAATATAACTTTGTTGCTCAAACTCGGATAACACAAACTTTTGATCTTTTAAAATCGTGTTATGTAATATAATGCAAGTGTACATGACTCTGCGTAGCTTGTTGACAGTCCAAGCACGCGCCGGTTGACATATAATTTGCCAACGCCTTTGAAGGACCCCAAAAACTATTTCAACGTCTTTTCGAGCACTTTTTTGTTTCCGTTTAAATAATGCATTCTTCTTTGAATTTGCAACCGTAAATGATTTAACAAAAGATGATCATTGTGGGTAAATATCGTCGGCTAGATAATACCCTTTTTCGAATGTAACCCCGTTACATTCAAAGGGAGCCACGGGGGCGATGTCATCAAGAAGGTCGTCAAATAACGAAGAATTATTCAAAACGGTTAAATCGTTATTTGCACCCGCTACCCCAAAAAAAGCATGCCAAATCCACAAATCATATAAAGCAACAGCCTCAAACATTATAGTTGAGTACTTTTTATCTCCTCTAGCAAATTGCCCATGTCATCCTTTGGGGCAATTTCTTCATTCCCAGTGCATACAATCAATGCTTTCAAGCATTCTCGGAAAACCATGAATATTATTATGTGCGGTGTATAAGTTTTGAATGTCATTGAAGTCACGTTTTCGTAAATACTCGGGCATAAAAAGTTCGATAACACACATAGTAAAAAAATCTAGACAATCGCGTACGTAATGGTTACCCATTTTTAAATACTCATCTAATGAATCAGGTGTTACGCCGTATGCCAATTGGCATATGGCGCTTATGCATTTCATAATAACACTAAAACCTGGTAGACCCGTAGCATCGGGTCGGACTCTAAAGAAATCAAAATGCGAAGGAAGATGATGGTGAGTTTCAATGTAATTTTCAATACATGAGACTATTTCTAAAAATAGTTTACGGCTCATACGATACCGTTTTTGAAAATGATACAACAGATATTTTGGGTTAGGACCAAAATAGTCTGCTTTCAAACGTTCTTCAGCTTCTATACGTTCCCGGTAGATATAGTTTCGGTGGTGCACCCGTTCTGCTTCTTCTTCTTCTTGCTCTGCCTGAGCTTGTTGCATAATCATATCAAGATCATCGAAATCATCAATATCGGACAAATCACCACCACTTGAATCACTCATCATGTTTATTGATTTTAAAATGCAGTGTTTTGAAAGAGTAGTTGTGTAAAATTTGATAAAATGAGGTAGTATTTATGGTGTAAAAGTGAGTATAAATTAAAAAAAATGTTTAAAAAATGCAACAGATAGATTTTTAAAACTAAAACAATGAATATATTCATTTTGTCTTATTTGACTCGTGTGGATGGCGAGATACACGATTTTTGGCAGTGGCGAGCATCCTTGGTGTGGTGGCGAGCACCATGACGAAGTCACGTAGGCAGTGGCGAAGCTTGCTCGTTACCACACTCTACAAACATAGTCATTAAAAAATTGCAAACAAGATCTTTACCATTTACTCTTAGTTATAGAAATAATCCCTTTAGTTTATGTAACAAAAAATTACAGAAATGTCTTTTTGATTTACGATGTGTTGTAAAATAAGTTCTTAAATTTGCAAAAACTTCCCTCCCATGTTAAATCTATGGACTAATTGTGTAATGAAGACTTTCGATTATAAACATAGTTCATGGGTTAAACTTTGAAACTCTCTTTTTGTAACAAAAGGTCTATAAATAGTATTTTTAGTTAACTACCGATCGATATTATAAACAGTCCTTTAATCAAATCTTAAATGTTTGCGTAACGAAAGAAAGTTCATAAATATAATTATATGTCGGTGTGAGTGAACGATATACATATAGAAAATGAGTATAAAATAAAATATGAATGAATTTTATGTGTCACAATGCATGATAAAAAACATGTGTTGTCATGTAAATAGAGATGTTAAAAAAAGTATTAAAAAAGTATTGTTTACAGATAGTAAGTCTTATTCAACACAACCATTAAAAAAAATTGTAAAATGATGAGGATATCCGGAGATAAGATTCCAATGTTTTTGTCAAAATTCGAAACCGCCTATGGTGTGGGGTTCACTGAAATTAGAATAATGTCCAAATTCGCATCATTGTTCCCGTTAGTTGGTGTATAATCCAAACGACTTGACCTCATGGCCCTATCATGATTCCATTATAAAACCTATCCACTAAAGAATGTTTTTCGTTACTTAAAAAAAAATAAAAAAATTTCATAAATTAGTCGACAAGTACCTTTCAACGTAGCGAAATTGTTTTTAAGAATTTTATCTTCCATTATTCAAAAGTCTTAGAAAGTTTATGTTACAAATCAATTTTGTTCTCGGACAAATGATTTAATGTATTAAAAAAATTGAGCTAGCAACATGTGAAATTCATACGACCAACCTCTCTTTCGATTTTTATCATAACATCACACGATTGCATAACTAATATGTGAGTTCAAAATAGTTACAACTCTAAGTTCGTAAGAAAGGAAAACCGAAATTACAACCAGATAGTTATAAACTTTCTATTTACACAAAGAGTGAGAACAAACTTCACTAAAATACATACCAAAAATTTATCCTTAGGAATCGGCAATTGGTGTCTATTCTGAGGCTTAGGAGAATGAAGCAACCCCGGGTGTGAGTGAACTCCCCCTACTCTTTAGTATAGAAGTATAGATAGATAAAATCAAGAACCCTAAATCTCCAAATGAACGGGCCTCATCCAACATCCCAACACCCCAATTCCAAAAATCTCCACCACATCTCAATCACGATTTTTGTAACTAATTTTCCAACAACAGTGTCTTCTAATGATATTTGGATGCTTTGTGATAGGCAAGGAGTCGGTTTGCAAGATGTGTACAATCGCACGAAAAGTTATCAACATCAGGTAGTCGCTTAGGATTCGTTCCGTTTCATCAAAATCCCAGATCAAGCGAACTCTTTGGAAGATCTAAAAAAGATCTGGTTGGGAGTCATCATCTGTTTGCTTCAATTGCACGCTTCGATCGAAAACAAAACTCACAACGAATCATCTCATCAGAAACAATTCGAATAAACCAACAAACCTCACGAAAAGGGTTCACCTAGTCACACAAACGGATGAGGACGATTTATGCATCGGTATTTGAATGGTAAGGGAGGGGACTCAAAGCGGTATTGGTGACTGGGCCAATAACAAAAAATATCACCCTCGAAAACTCTGATTATATTGGATTTATCTTGATACTTCAAGTGTAGTTCTCGCAAAGGTAAGGGTATGTTCATTAATAAATTAAATATTTATTCGCTGTTTTAAAAAAAAGAGGGAGTTCTCTTATTTCAGTGCAAAATACATGGGGGGGACTCTTGGCTCTGATGAAATCAGCAGTGACGAGTCAAAGGTTTAAGTTTCATTCAAAAATAATACGGAGATGGAATTGTATTTTACCCAACGAAAATTGTTTCTCATAATTTCATTCACGATGAGGAATGATCTGGATCAGAAATAGTTGGAATGCCATCATGCTTGGGTACATTAGGACTTTCTAATGATTTAAAAAGATAGCAGGCAATTGGGGAGAAACGGTTTTTGTAGATGAAGACGCTGATGAAAATATTGCAAATGGAAGGGTATGTATCAAAACAAAAATAAAAACTCACATCATGGATTCGTGGTCTGGTTTCTATCAGGGAGTCAGAATCCAGGTTAGAGTTCGTGGAGTTTGCGAAATTGGGTTACCTGATTTTGCTTCACTAGACAACATCTCACAACTCTGATTTATGAATCAGAGGCGTCGGGGGAAAGATGATCAGGATATACTTAGTATATACGAGTCACAAGAAGAAGGGTGCGTAACGAAAGAAAGTTCATAAATATAATTATATGTCGGTGTGAGTGAACGATATACATATAGAAAACGATATACATATAGAAAATGAGTATAAAATAAAATATGAATGAATTTTATGTGTCACAACTCACAATGCATGATAAAAAACATGTGTTGTCATGTAAATAGAGATATTAAAAAAAGTATTGTTTAGAGATAGAAGTCTTATTCAACACAACCATTAAAAAAAATTGTAAAATGATGAGGATATCCGGAGATAAGATTCCAATGTTTTTGTCAAAATTCGAAACCGCCTATGGTGTGGGGTTCACTGAAATTAGAATAATGTCCAAATTCGCATCATTGTTCCCGTTAGTTGGTGTATAATCCAAACGACTTGACCTCATGGCCCTATCATGATTCCATTAAAACCTATCCACTAAAGAATGTTTTTCGTTGTATTATTTTTTTTTCTTTCATAAATTAGTCGACAAGTACCTTTCAACGTAGCGAAATTGTTTTTAAGATTTCTTTTTTTTTTTGAACGGCAAAATTTTATAAACTAGCAAGGAGCTAGAAAAGAAATTACAAAGATATTAAATGCGGGTTTTTAAGCCAATCATCCCTAGAGAACTTTCTACTACACCTACTATTACACCAAAGAAAGGAGGAAGAGACAATATTCTCAAAAAGGATCGATCTAGACGGCATCTTCCATTATTCAAAAGTCTTAGAAAGTTTATGTTACAAATCAATTTTGTTCTCGGACAAATGATTTAATGTATTAAAAAAATTGAGCTAGCAACATGTGAAATTCATACGACCAACCTCTCTTTCGATTTTTATCATAACATCACACGATTGCATAACTAATATGTGATTGTGAGTTCAAAATAGTTACAACAAGAAAGAAAGAAAACCGAAATTACAACCAGAAAAGTTATAAAACTTTCTATTTACACAAGAGAGAACAAACTCATAAAATACATAAACAAAACATTGAACGAATAAAACTTTCTATATACTCCCTCCATACCAAAATGCGCGGGTTAGCTGATATTTCCACTTCACTCCAAGTCTTTTTACTTTTTGGTATATTCATTTTGAGTAGAAATAACCATCACATAAAATCAAACCAAAACAAATTTATCAAAGAATTTTTTTATCTTATCTTACCTTTAACTTTTAACTTGTTTCCATAAGACACATCTGATATCAAAACTAGCTTAGATTTTCA
>BQNB010137794.1:3768-17796 GCA_026074375.1 Tanacetum coccineum
GAATAAAAACTTAAATTGATAGAGGGGTTTTGTTCATTAATGGGTGTTAATAACTCGTCTTTAACAGTTTTATATATGAGATTCGTGTGATTTTGTATGTCGAATTGTGCGTGTTTTGAGCTTTAGTTGAAAAGGATTGTGGGTTTTGTGTGATATAAGTAATATATGCTTCATTGAATGTGTATGTGCTTAAATATCAATATAGTGTATGTATGTTCTTGGTGACAATGATTTTCTTGGAAAAATGATGCTCGTTTGAATGATTGTTGTTGAGTTCATATGTATATGATGCTAAAAATTGTTCGTTGGTATACTATGATGCAAAATGGTTAAAACTTGAAGTTGTAAAACATCCATTACTCGAACTTAAATTCTCAAAACTTTAGAGTTGACCGAGTTTGCAAAAGTCTCTTAAGTAAACGAATTGGCAGTTTGGATTCATTGAACGAATTCGCAGTTCATATTCATTGAACGAATTTGAAATTTGTAGTTTTGAACGAATTCGCAGAAAGCCTTAAGTAGTCGAATTCGCAATTTGATTTAGGAGATGAACTTGCAGTTGCCTTCATTGCCCAAATTCGCAATAGGCCTTTACCGTCCAAATTTGCAGCAAGCTTTTAGTGTCTGAATTCGCAGATTGAAAATAGTGTCCGAATTAGCAGTTAGTAGTAGGGTCCGAATTTACAGACGCCATAAGGGCCCGAATTAGCAATATCACAGTGTGCCCGAATTCGCAACATTCATTACCATCTGAATTCGCAGTAATCCTTACAATTCGAATTTGCAATAACATTTAGAGTCCGAATTCGCAGTTTTCACTTAAACAATCAGATTCAATCATACTTAATGGATTTAAAACGGCTAATTATCATAAACACTTAGACTCTAAACAAAATATTACTTAAAACTTGTGTTTGGTAGCAAATTTAAAATTGATCATCTTTGAAATCTAATTAAGTAAAAATTGGATTAATTCAACTAGCCAATTTAAGTTCACGCTTTTAATGGTTATCTTTCTAAATGTGTTACATGCATTAAATGCCAATTCAGGGTCTCGATATATAGGGTCTATATAAACTTGGTTATATATAAACTATATCGACTCTTTCTTAGTAGAATCATGAGTATCACTAAAGAACAACAACGCTCTTGTTCCAAGGGAACAACGTCTTATGATTGGAAGTTGCAACTACAGATTAAGCACAACATTCAAGCCCAAGGAACCTACCTTTCAAGTCGCTCTGGATGTTCTCACTCTCACTCCTTTTTATCCAGCCTTCTTGATCACTGCTAGTGTTCCTGCCATCTACATGCAGTAGTTTTAGGCTACAGTTACCTATCAAAAGCATCACATCAGATTCAAGATGAACAAGAAGAGTTATTCCTTTGATATGGAAACTTTCAGAATCATGCTTTTGATTTGTCCTAAACTTCCTGGACAGAAGTTTGTAGATCCTCCATTTGAAGAGGAAATACTAACCTTCATTAGAGAATTTGGCTACCCTGGCAACATCAAATTACTCTTTGATGTCAAAGTTGATACGTTACCTCAACCTTGGAGAACTTTTGGAACCATCATCAACAAGTGTCTTAGTGGTAAAGTAACCGGAATTGACACACTTCGTCTTTCTAGGGCTCAGATACTTTGGGGATTGTATCACCAGGAGAAAGTTGACTATGTTTACCTTCTTTGGGAAGACCTAGTTTTCCAGATCGAAAACAAGGAGTCAAGAAAGAACAAATACATGTTTTACCTAAGATTCACAAAAGTTATCATCAATCACTTCATGTCACAAGACCAATCCATTCCAAGAAGAAACAAGGTAGACTGGCACATGGCTAATGATGATCCTATTCTCACAACTATGAGATTCATTCCTCAGCATGAAGTTGTTCAAAGATACGGTGCCATTCTTCCAGACTATCTAACCAATCCAGCAATGAAAGAATCTGAAGCGTACAAGACTTACCATGATCTTGCTACTGGAAAGGTGCAACCAAAACCAAAATATGTACGTCAATCTTCCAGGACAAAGACTAATGAAGCACCCAAGCCTTCCTCCGGTAAAAGAGTCAAAGCAACGGCTAAGGTTGAAAAGTCTGGAAATAAAAATCAACCAGCTCTTGGATTAGAAACTCTCTCAGACATAGCATTGACTGAGGTTGAACAAAGGAAACTGGCCATTGAAAGGAGCAAAATAGAACTTCATATCTCTCAACCCAGCGGATTATGGTGGCACATGAAGAACTGTGTTTACACCCAGGGTTTCCCTATGTACCAGACTCATGGAATCTGATGATAGAGCAATCTCTTGGCATTCCATTGAAGAAGAAATGATGATCGAAGAGCATGTGAGTGAACACGAAGATGACGATGATGATGAATGAACTGAATCTGACAATGATGGTGATGACTTCGTTCATCCCAAGTTTTCAACTCATGATGATGAAGCAACGCAAGATGAAGAAGTAAATGAAGAAGATAGCTTTGATCCAAGGGTTCAAACACCTTCTCATGTTGAATCCACTGATGATGAGACATTGATGAGAATTCATGATGCAAATGATAGGGAGATAAATGACTGTACAAGAAGACATATTCAGATTACGAAGCGAATATGCTATACGGGGACGTAAACATAAATCTGGAGGGAAGAGGCACTGTGATGACAGATGCTACACTGCCTAATGTTCAAGCAACTCAGGAAACAGAAGATACTCATGTGATACTTACCGCTCTGATCAATCCTGAAGGTCAACAGCAGAGTTCTTCTGTATCATCTGGCTTCATTTCTAACATGCTCAACCCCAGACCAGATACAGGTATTGACTTAATATTTAATCTTAACACTGAGGCAACTTCACTGGTAGATGTTCCGGTCACAACTATTGGTGAGCCACCTCTTGTGTTTGAAACAACTCTTCCTCCACCACCCACTCCTCTCATCACGCATATGCAACAAACACCATTTACCATACCAACAATAGCTCCAAGTACTTCTCTTCAAGACCTTCCAAACTTTGGTTCTTTATTTGAGTTTGACCATAGACTTAAAACTTTGGAAACCGACTTCTTTGAGTTCAAGCAAATGAACCAATTTGCTGAAGTAGTTTCTTCCATTCCTGGCATTGTTGATATATACCTTGCAAACAAGATGAATGTAGCCGTCAAGATACCTGTTCAATTGCAATCAGACAGACTCAGAGATGAAGCTCAAGTCGAAAACAAAGACTTTCTTAATAAACTTGATGACAACATAAAGAAAATAATCAAGGACCAAGTCAAAGAACAAGTTAAGGCACAAGTCTCTAAGATTTTGCCAAGAATTGAAAGGACAGTAAACAAATAACTCGAAGCTGAGGTTATGACTCATTCATCTACTGAATCTAAGACATCTCTTGCTATAGCTGCCAACCTATCAGAATTAGAGCTGAAGAAGATTCTCATTGAAAAGATAGAGAGCAATAAGTCAATCCACATATCTAATGAACAAAAGAATCTCTACAAGGCATTTGTTGAAGCTTACGAAAGTGACAAGCTCATTCTTGACACTTATGGTGATACTGTCTTGTTTAAAAGACGCAGAGATGATGAGGATAAAGATGAAGAACCCTTCGTTGGATCAAACCGGGGGTCCAAGAGAAGACGAGCTAGAAAATAACCTAAGTCAACCAGTGCTTCAAAGGAAAAGACATCCAAGATAACTGGCAAGTCAACTGATGGGTCCAAATCTCAACATAAGTCTGCTGGCAAGTCAGCTCATATAGAGGAGCCAATGCACACCGACAAGGATTTGGAAGAACCCACACATCAGGAGTTTGATATAGGAGCTATTGAAGAACAATCTGATGAAGAGACATCTTAGCATCCTAACTGGTTTCAAAAACCAGCCAAGCATCCTACTCCTGATCGTGATTTGAACAAGACATTACCTGCTGTTCATGGACCAGTTCAACCTTGGTTAAGTAATCTAGCTCGGGAAGAAGGTCCTCGTGAATCATTTGATGAGTTGACAGACACTCCTTTTGATTTCTCAGCATTTGTGATGAATAGGCTCAATGTTGAAACTCTGACCCCTGAATTATTAGCCGGTCCAACATTCGAGCTTATGAAATGCACAAGCATGAGTCTGGTCGAGCTTGAATATTTCCTTGAAGAAGTCTCAAGGCAACCATAGAGCAGCTCGATTGGCATAACTCTAAAGGACAACAATATCCTCATGATCTGTGAAAGCCACTACCCCTGATACCTAACTCTCGCGGTCGTCAAGTCATACCATTTGATCACTTCATCAACAATGAACTTATGTATCTATGTGGCAGTGTTTTAAGCCAAACCTATGCAACTTTTGTCATAAAAACTAAGTCTGCAGATTATAGTCATATCAAATGGATTGAAGAATTGGTCCCTAATGCAATGTGGAGTCAAACAATGGTCAACTACGGCAAATATGCCCTCTGGGGAATCTCACATTGGGGATACAAACGTAAACAATTCTATGGATTTGCTATCAATAGGGAATCTACTCCTGATGTATATTCCAGACGTAGAATCATCGCTGTCACGAAGATTTAGATTGTCAAATGGCATGGCTATAAACATCTGGATTGGATCACCGTTTGAAGAGATGATGACAAGCTTCACACATTCAAGGAAGGCAACTTCAAAAGGCTTTGCCTACAAGACATCGAAGACATGCTGCTTCTTCTTGTTCAAAGCAAGCTAAAAAATCTTAATGTTGAAAAATGTCTAGCTTTCAGTGTCTCTCTCTGAATGTTCACAAGAAGTATTGTAATCCAAAGGCGTATTAAAGACCTTCAATTAGGTGTCGAGAGCTACCAAAAGAAGCTCAACATCACCAAGCTGGATTCATAAATATCTGATCTTAAATGAAGAGAAGCCTATTCTGCATACTCCAATCCCAGAGGATTCATCTATCAAAACAGAGACAAGAAGAATAAGTTGATGCGTGTTGATAAACTTCACAAGTTTAGCGACAGAACACTCAATGACGTTCGAACAGCTCTTGATGATCGTCTGAAAAGGATAAGGATGGAATATCTACCACAGACAATTTGGAGACAGAGTGATAGGGAACGAGCAAAAGCTATGATCCAGGCGATAGACAAACAGCTCAAGTCGAGGAGGATAATGAGAAGTTTAGAAAGATTTGTTGGTGGGAGACCGTACGAGGGTGACTTTCGGCAGCTACAAAGGACCATATGATGTATCATATGATGTCCTCCCACAACACCCCTACTCAACAACCACTCAAAAACAAATCAACAAACACAACTCTACGACCCGCCTCTCTACATTCCTCCTAACACACTAAAACCTCAACACGCGACCAAATAGCAACACCCCACCCCCTACCGCCCGCCCTCCCCACACAACCAAAACCCCATCTCCCCCCACAAATCTCTAACAACCCGTCCATACCTTGCGCTTCCACCACCCGAACACCCCCTACAACCATGGAGTTCAGCAAACCCGCTCACTCCGCCACCTCGTCCACTCCAAAAATACCCCTCAAAATGTCCCCCCACGGAAACCCACCACAAACCCCTGGCACAAAACCAAACCAACCTATTATCAAAACCTGCCCCCTATACCCCCCCAGTGAAAATGAAACCAACTAACCACCCCCACACAACACACCAACAATCCCCCTACCCACACACCAAACCCACACCACAAATACAAGAAAAAATACAAATAAAACACACCAACCCCAGGGAATCTAACACGACAAATAACTAAAACCACATAACACACACTCTTCCACACAAACCACCAATTCGTAAACCAAACGAAAACTAAACAAACCCCACCCCCCCCCCACTACCCCCAGCCCACTCCAACATATCACACCTAAACTGCGTGAAGAAGTACACAACCAACGCAAAAACCAACAACAAAATCCAAGGCAAGAGTGTCTAAGCCGATAAGGAAAAACCCGCGACTTCTAGAACCATCCGTATCGTGGTTACCCCGTTTGTGCAGTGCTTAATATGATGCAGTTATCTGGCGCAATCTTTCTACATCACATCCGACAATTTTTGAAGATTTTAAATGGACTATTGTTTTACCCTATTACTTTTTGGGTCTGACTTGACTTTTTGACCTATTTGTCTTTATATTTCACTTAAAATTCGATTACACCGCGTAACCGTGGTAAAATTTTTTGGAACATATTTTTAAATAATAAATCAATTTATTTATTACATTACCTCGAGGCACAAATTTATCTTTAACTCATTTGACTTGAAAACGAAAAGATATATGTTATTTTTAAGCTCACTTATCAAAAACGAACCGCTAGATCACGTTTTCACGACTCAGACTCTAAAGCAATTTGATGTAAAACGACATTCTGGACAACTTTTTAGTTTTGCCCGAGACCCGAAAACAAACGGAAAGTGACTAAAATACCCTCGCAAAATTTTGAACAGCGCACAAACGCGTGCCGACACGAAAAATAATTAAATTATATTTAATTGATCCGCATTTTATAAAATAAAAATTATTAATAAAATTATTAAGAGAATTGATAGAGTTTAAAAGCGTTTGTTGATAACGCAAAATATTCGATTAAAATTTTTTTTTCTTTTTCAAGACAAAGGCATAACCGGTTCCCAAAGAAATAACAAATATATTTATAAATGTAATTAAAGAATATTTATGAAATACCCTATCAATTCAATACTCCATTTTTTATCGGAAAATAATATGAAACAGCAATGTACGCCAAGTTTCGTATTTTAAATCATCTGTTAAGTGGCCTAAACGAGACCCGAACCATTATATTACAAAAGTTACACTTTTGGTCCCTATGGAAATATTTATAAAATTAACCCTCATCTATATTGGACTTGCCACTTTACTTTATAACTTTTAATATATATATAAAAGTTATTATAATTATTTCATTTCAAAACAAAATATATAAACACACACATATACACTTCTCTCTCTCTCTCCCAATTTTCTGGCCACCACCACCGGCCGGATTCCGGCCACCGCCACCGCCGCCGGCCGCCACCCTAAAAATTATACAAAATGTAGATCTACCTTCGATCTACCACCTCACTCGCCGCCACGCGCCATCCCCATCATCTCCACCCACCACCGCTGCCACCTCCCCGAACGTCATCATCACCACCGCACCATCATCACCCCGTCATCATCGATGTTGCCCCACTTTCTTTTCGCAGCCACCACACCACCAACGCCACAGCCGCCACTACACCTCCACAGCCACCCCCCCCCCGGTTGCCATCGTACCACCACCTCGCCACCATCTTCATAACACCAAAATAAGGGTGCGTTTGACTGTAGCAGCACGAACCAAGGGTGCGTGTGGTTTTATTATCACAAAAGGGTCCGTTTGGTTTTCGATTCGGCACCATAGGGTGCGTTCGTTTTTCTGTCAGCCTCAAAAGGGGTGCGGTTGGTTTTATAAAACGACCACAAGGGTGCGTTTGGCTCGTCTCATCAGTAAAGGGGTGTTTGGTTTTGGCAGATTCACCACCATAGGGTGCGTTTGGCTGTTCATAACAGCCAAGGGTGCGTTTGGGTTTGAAATACCAATGGGTGCGTTGGGTTTGTGGTTTGTACCAGCATAGGGTGCGTTTGGTTTGGCAGTCACAGCCAAGGGTTCGTTTGGATTATCACAGCACCAACGGGTGCGTTTGGTTTAATATAACTACCAAAGTTGATGTTTGGTTTCAGCAATGTTCGCACTAATGGTGGCGCTTGGGTTGTTGCATTGAAAGCACTAAGGGTGCGTTTTTGGGTAACAGTAAAAACCATAAGTGGTCGTTTGGGGTCTCAGAAAACCATATGTGCCGTATGGTTGTTAGTAACACAAAAAGTGGTGCGTTGGAATTACCAGAATAGCACCAAGTGGTGCGTTTGGGTTTGGGTTTAACAGCAATATGAGAGTTTTGGCCTGGTGCAGAATCAACGAACAAGTTACTTTTGGGTTAGAGGTAAAACGAACCAAGGGTGCGTTTTGGGATAATATAAATTGACTAAAAAAAATAAGTTAGAGTATTGTAATAAAATAAGAAATCGGATTAATTTGAATAACCCCATTATAACAAACAATATTCACACAGCCTACAAGAATAAACCACAAAAACAACACTAAAGTCACACATCCCACCACACACACACACACTACACACACACACAAACACCACACAACACACGACACACACACACACGAACACACACTACAGCACACTAGCCCCCGCGTCTTTATTAAAATCCCACAATCAATCAAACAAACCTCTTCCACTCCCACAGATCCTAAACACCCACATTTCCCTAACAACACCCCTCCGACTCAACATCCGCCCCCCCATCACACCCCCACCACACCAACCCCCCAAAAAAACACCAATAAACACAATCACAACACCTCCCCCACGCGCTCATCCTCCTAACAACACGAAAACCCCAACAACCAAATACAACACCCCCACCCCCTCACCCATCACTCCCCCACACCAAAACCCCATTCATCCACCAAAAAACGCACCCCCCCCTACCCTCCCCCGACCAGCCAACCAACACCCCCACTACCAAACATAAACCCCTCCAGCGCCGTCACCCTACCCACCCAAAATACCCCTCAAAATCCCCCCACTGAAACCCACCACACCCTCACTAAACAAACCAAACTATCAATCAAACGCTCCCCCTATACCCCCCATAAATTCAAACCAACAACACCACCAACACAACTCACCACCAAACCACTACCTCCACACCAACATCACGCACAAAGGAGCAAGATAATACCAAATAACTACTCAAGCCCTGTTACATCGAACACACCAATATCAAAAACCAACGATACCATCACCACCGGCCACACAACCCACCAAAAGCTGTGAATACTACGAATAACAAAAATTAACCAACCACCAAACAATAACCACTAGAAAACCAAAATCTTATATCAACGTGATCCGCGGAAGCTGAACTCATCCACGAAAACCCAAATACATTATCCTAGTTCTATTGGTCTAAGCCTTTAAGAAAACCGACAACTTAATGTAACCAGCCTTTTGTCGGTTTTGTTTGTGTCTGTGCTTAATGATGTGCAGTTCGCCATCGTTCTACAACATCAATGTGAGTTTAAGCCCCATTTTTTTTGGTTTTTACATATATTTTTGTGGTGAGAACAGAGCTTGTTTGCAAATTCATACACCTGATCGACTTTATGCTTGTTACATGATCGTTTACAAATTCGTTTGCATACTCATCTACCTTGGTTTTAGAGCTTCATGGGAAGCATTAGGTTTGGTTTTTAAGCTTTTGGAAGCTTAATATCATTACAAAAAGCTTGGACCCTTTGTAAGTGTTCCTTTTTCCATTTTGCTTATCTCTACTGTAGCTTTGCTTATTAACTGTTTACTTGCTTATTTTTATGCTTATCATGCTTATATTTGTTGTTTTATGCTTATTTGAATTAGTCTAATGCTTATTTGTTGTTTGCTTATCTTTTTACTTGAAAACTGCCATATTTAGCTTGTTAACTGTTTAGCTCAAATCTTTTACTTCTCACAAAATTCTAGATTATTAATCAACTTCTCATTCATCAAAATGGAAAATTTGGAGTTTTGCGACAAACAAAATATTGTAAATTGGGAATATATCTTGCTGGGAATGACAGAAGCAAAAGATTCTGAAGTCTGCAAGATTACAAGAGCAGATGGAAGTTCAAGCTTTCATGGAGACATTCAAGCATTGTTAAGAAGACTTGATAGACAAGATTTAAGTCAACTCTACAGCTTGGTTCAAGAAAGATTTAAAGATCATCCACTTGAGGGTCATGATTTAGATCTATGGGGAGATCTTAGGATGATATTTGATCCGAATGAAGAGGATGACATATGGTTGAATCAACAGTATTGGGAGTTACTGAGATGGAAATTGCATGAATACAGTGGTGTTCACTCTTTATTCTTAGATGGTACATCAATACAGATCAACATGTTAGTAGAAAAGAAGTATCCACTGAAGAAGGAAATCTTGGTGAAGATGATCAACTTGAAGATTGAAGCAGAAGAAGAAAGTACTATGGCACATGAGCTTATAAAGTTTATCAAATCTCAGATTGCAGAACAGAGTTAGTTATGAAGAATTTTTAAAAGCTAACAGGAAAGGAAGCTAAAATGTTTGAAAGAATCCTCTCAAAATCAAAGAGCTTTAATTCAAGAAACTTAAGATTTGAAGGTAAATCATAAGTTTAGGGGAGGATTGTTGGGAATTAAAGAGCTTCTACAAGATAATGCTGCTGAAGGACTTAATACTGCTAGTAGTAATAGTTAGTACTGCTAGTTATAGTTAGTACTGTTAGTACAATGTTAGTACTGTCAGTATATAGTTAGTACTGTTAGTTCGTATATTAGTGCTGCTTATGAGATATGTATGAGATAAATTAGGAATAGATATGTATGATCTCTGCATAATCTCCTAACGCGTTTTGTAAGCCCATTAGGTTTTTCCTTGGTGTATAAAAGGAACCCTTACGGCATAGTTAGATATTGATTCATAGATCAATATTCAGAGAATAGAAGAAGAACACAATTAGTTATTAGGCAAAACATATAGTTGTTTTGTGATTTGTTCAATATAGTGAAAGTTCTGTGTTCATTGTTTGATTGTTTCTTCTAAGTATATAAAGATTAATTCCGCATAGTCTTTATATATACACCACAAGGTTTCTAATCTAGTTGTTTAGATTTATCTAAGCTAATAAAAGATCCATTCAATTGGAACCTACACAACCTATCTGAGTTAGAGCTGAAGAAGATTCTCATTGAAAAGATGGAGAGTAATAAGTCAATCAACAGATCTAATGAACAAAAGAATATCTACAAGGCATTGGTTGAAGCTTATGAAAGTGACAAGCTCATTCTTGATACTGATGGTGATACTGTCTCGTTTAAAAGACGCAGAGATGATGAGGATAAAGACGAAGAACCCTCCATTGGATCAAACCGGGGGTCCAAAAGAAGACGAGCTGGAAAAGAACCAGAGTCAACCAGTGCTCCAAAGGAAAAGACATCCAATACAACTGGCAAGTCAACTGATGGGTCCAAATCTCAACACAAGTCTGCTAGCGAGTCTGCTCATACAGAGGAGCCAATGCACAACAACAAGGATTTAGCTATTGAAGAACAATCTGATGAAGAGACATCTCAGCATTCTGATTGGTTTCAAAAACCAGCAAAAATTCCTACTCCCGATCGTGATTGGAACAAGACTTTGCCTGCTGTTCATGGACCAGTTCAACCTTGGTTAAGCAATCTGGCTCGGGAAGAAGGTCCTCATAAATCATTTGATGAGCTTATGGATACTCCTTTGGACTTCTCAGCATTTATGATGAATCGGCTCAAAATTAACACATTAACACCTGAATTATTAGCTGGTCTAACATTTGAGCTGATGAAAGATACATGTAAGAGCTTGGTTGAGCTAGAATACTTCTTTAAAGAAGTCTACAAGGCAACCATGGATCGACTGGATTGGCACAACCCTTAAGGTCAGCAATATCCTTATGATCTGCGAAAGCCACTACCATTGATACCTAACTATCGTGGTCGTTAAGTCGTTCCATTTGATCACTTCATCAACAATGACCTTGCGTATCTATCTGGTGGTGTCTCCAGCCATACTTATACAACTTCCGTCACAAAGACCAAGGCTGCGGATTATGGTCATATCAAATGGATTAAAGATTTGGTCCCCAATACAATCTGGAGTAAAGTGCCGGTCAACTATGACAAGCATGCACTATGAGGAATCTCTCATTGGGGACGCAAACATTAACAATTCTATGGATTTGCTGCTAATAGGGAATTTGATCGTGATTTCTACTCCAAACGTAGAATCATTGCTATCAAATAGCTTCAAATTATCGAATGTCACGGTTACAAACATTTAGATTGGATCACCGTTCATAGAGATGATGACAAGCTATATACATTTAAGGAAGGAGACTTCAAACGGCTTCGCCTTCAAGATATCAAAGACATGCTGATTCTTCTTGTTCAAGGCAAGCTGACAAATCTCAATGTTGAAGATCGTCTAGCTTTTGGTGTCTCTCTGAGGATGTTTACAAGAAGTATTGTCATCCAAAGGCGTGTTGAAGATCTTCAGTTAGGTGTCGAGAGTTACCAAAAGAAGCTCAACATCACAAAGCCAGATACGTACAGATCTGATCTCAAACGCAGGGATGCCTATACAGCATATTCCAATCCCAGAGGCTTCATCTATCAGAACAAAGACAAGAAGAACAAGTTGATGCGTATTGATGAACTCCACAAGTTTAGTGACGGTACACTCGATGATGTTCGAACTGCTCTTAATGATCGTCTGAAAGGGATTAGGATGGAATATCTACCACAGACAATATGGAGACAGAGTGATAGGGAACGAGCAAAAGCTATGATCCAGGCGATCGACAAACAGCTCAAGTCGAGGAGGATAATGAGAAGTTTGGAAAGATTTGTTGGTGGGAGACCGTACGGGGGTGACCTTCGGCTGCTACAAAGGACCATATGATTTATCATATGTTGTCCTCATCAATAAAAGGTCAATCCTTGTACATAATAAATAACTTGTGAAATTTGTATATATGTAGTGTAGATATTAAGGTGATGTTAAGGAGTGCTCGAGTACAAAATTTTCAAGAATTTCTTAGTAAATTCAAAAAAAATCATACTGTCTTATTAACCCTTCAAAAATTAGGGAGAGCCTTAATTGTTTCCTGTTCGATATTATGTAACATTTTGTCCCCGTACGTTTAATCAATTGATATCCAAAATATCACGGGATTAACAATTTGGATAAGGGGAGAAAATGTGATTAAACTAAACCTAATTTGTATTGAAATGTGATCATATAAAATGGACTCAATGCACTCCACACTTAGCATGTACTACGATTCCGATGCACATGTTAAGGGGGAGCTTTTAGTGATAATAAAAAAACTCTCAAAGTGTAAATCTTTTGATATTTATATCAAACACTTTGATTGAAATTTTTCAATGATTTTAGATGGATTGTGATGAAATACCCAAAAGACCGACCATGTACTTAAATTTATATAGTTATAAGGCGGTTAGGATTAGGTACTCAAATCCCATGATCCAGCCAGAACCGGAGGGATCTACCCAGGGATATCCACTAGTTAGTGTAGAAGTCCTTAGGTATGATACAAAAGGAGAAAAAGTGAGAATCGGGAAAAGTGCCGACTGAGATGGAGCTAGCACTGGAATAAACCTAACAAGGTGTTAGTTATGAAGTCTCAGTAAGCGCCGAGGGGGTTGAAGAATGAAAAATAAATGTAATGATAAAGGGTGAAAAGAAAGAAGCCCTCATACACTTAGGCAGAAACCGAGTCAATACATAAACTGTCAGAAACACTAAGGTGTTGTCTGACATTGAAGACAGTCATAGACCCAATGATGCTAAACACAACCCTCCCTAGCCACTCAAGGTCTCTCAACAGACTCTTGTTTCATTTCTCACGGATATTACACGCATTTCTATCGACTTTCTCACTCCGAGTTAGTTTATATTGAAAAGGTGGCAGTCCACTCCGAGTTAGTTGACTTTCTCACTCAAAGTGCACTATTGAGTCTAGAGCCAAAAGAGATCATCCATAAATCTCATTAGGACACTTGTCAAATTATGCTTGCTATCTCACATAATGTGAATAACGAGAAATATACTAAGAGTCCTACGCATTATCCTTGTGATTTTGCCAGAACATCCGAGTGATATAATTCACAGTGAAGATGGAAATTCTGCTTGAGTCAACATCAAACAAGCTCATGGTAGGTGACTTATGCGATTCTATGTGAATCAAACTTGTGACAACTGAAAAGAAACGATGGTGTGATTCTATAAGAATCAAACTTGTTCCAGGTTATGAATTGACAACTGATGATAAATTTTGAAATGATTAACACTCTCGATGTGTCACAAAACCACTTTAGCAA
>BQNB010137795.1:2552-17796 GCA_026074375.1 Tanacetum coccineum
TACATGCTTATTAGATATAGCTTATTTCTTGTTTTAGCTTATTTTCACTTTTCCTTTGCTTATTTGAGCCCTAAAGGGTAAACAGTTAGTTTTTTTTTAGTCCTTAGAGTAAAGTACCAATTCTGTCTTTTTAAGTGCTTATTTGAGTGCTTATTTTTAGTTTATAAAAAAATGCTTGTGTAAAAAATGCTTATTTTTAAGTCCTTTAAAAGTTTGTAAAAAAATGAAAAACAAAAACGTATGGGATAGGGGAATCCCCAGGTGAGCCTAGGCTCGAACCCGGGACCTCAACCCCCTCACCATACGTTTTAGCAACACACTCCTTTACCATCTCGCCCTTGGGTCTTTTTCGGTAAGTGTTTGCAAAATATAATACTTACCCTCTTTCTCATTTTCCTTTTCATTAAATAAGTCGGGGCTTATTTAGAGCTTTTCAGGGCTTATTTGTTTAGTTGTAGGGTTGAGTTTAATTTTCCTGCAAACCTTATACCATTTAGGACTTTTGGGCATTTTTCTAGATTTTTGTCTTTAAGTTTAGTATTTTTAATTAATTTTTCTTTTGTAAATCGTTTTTAATACATAAAAAATTATAAAAATATAATTTTTTTTAGAAAATTTTCTTTTATCATATAGTTTCTAGGAAAATTAGTTTTGCTTCCGTAGGGTTAAAATTGCAAAATTTCATTTTTTAAAGAACGAGATTCATTCCCGTTCACGTTTTTCGTGTTTTCAAGCTCAAATTAACTCCGTTTTTGTTTTAGTTTTATTTATTCTTACTTTTTAGTCAATTAGGGTTTATTAAAAGTGAAAAAATCATTTTAGGTTAATTTTTGAAAGATTAGGGTTTTTAGGTTACGTTTTTAGATTCTCGTTTACATTTTTAGTTTAAATTTATGTGCCTTTCTCATTTTTAGTGTAGATTGCATTATTTTTCCCGTAGATTTAGAAATCCAATCCAAATCTTGTTCTATTCAAACATCAAATGTCAAACCAACTCTCGACTTTCTAATTCACTCCTCGCTGGGGATAACGACCAGGGAATATCACATACTACTTCCGGTTTCATTGATTTTTGTGGATTTTGATCCTTATTATATATTTATATTTATATATTTATAAAGGGTTGAATTTATCTCTATCAACGACCTCAGCTTACCACACCAAGCTAGATACACACGATAGGGTCATACTTGCTCGAATGTGTTCCTTAGCTTAATCCCGGTAATCCTTATATTAATTTAAAACTCGTAGCTAACACGCATCAAGCAATGAAGAGATATGTGGAAACTAGAATAGGGGTAGAATAGTTTCCATCTTTTAAAATTTTAATCAAAAACATAAGGTTGACTATTTTTTAGATCTATTGTTAGAAAGATGTAAATAAGACAAATAATAATAAAGGATATGAGACAATGATATTTATAGTGGTTCGGCTACAAGGTCTCCTACCTTGCCCTACTACACTTCTTGAGTCACCTACTCGAGAGTTCGAATCCACTAGACACCAAAGCTCCTTTAACCGGTAGAGAAGCCTCACAACGTTGCTTACACCATTTAACGGTACTAAGCTAAATACCGGATTCTTTATACGGTAGAATCACACCAACGCCTATTTACCCTTTCCATAATACCAAGGTATATAATTTCCAATAAGTGGGAACATGATACCTTTGCACAACTTGCCCTCTACTAGGTACCAAGTGATTCACCATGATCCACAACTATTTTACACAACATTTTCCTAAATAATCCTATCACTCTATGATATACATTTTGATCGAATATGATGAATGATGCTTCAAGATCAGTGAGTAGATCTTTTTGACTTGAGAAACTTTTCCATAACGCTTGGAGAGTTGATCTCATGAGCAAAACCCGATAGAACTTCTCCTATTAAGAAATCTATCAAAACACTAAAACAAAAGTAAGAATGATTATAGATCAGTTGGTAACTGAACAAAGAAGAAAGAAACTATCAAAAATTGCCCATTAAATAAGTGAGAATGGGCTGGTATTTATAGACTCTAATTTTACTATTCACCGGTTCTGTCGGTTCTGTTTGAGGAATAGAACCGGCTTGTTAACGAACAAAACCGGCCTACGGTAATTAAATCTGAATTTTGATTTACAAGATCTTAAGAGATCATGTGTGATCTTATGAGATCATGTTCAGATTTGGAGAGAATGATATGTTAACTAAGATGTGACTATGTTTGAAGATTTTAATGTAACGTGTACATTTTTTATTCTAAATGTGTTTTGACTCTTTCTTCTAAGATGTGACTGTGTTTGAAGTTATGAAGGATGGTTTGATGAATAGACGAGTTAGATAAGCTATTGGTTTAGGACTAATGGATTTTATTTCTACTCTTGATGAGTTTATGTTTTGTCATTAACAAAACAAAGACAGATCTTAAAATATAAATAAACATTTTCATGGTTTATTTGTATTAACAATCTCCCTCTTTTTGTTGATGACAAAACATAAACTTATTTAAAGTAAACAATAAAATTTATAAGTTCCTAAAGTGGAGCTTTTTACTTCCTTCTCCCTTTTTTTGTCGAAACAAAAAGAGCGTCGAAGAAAAACTAACTTGTGAATGCAATGAAATAAAATGCTATATGTAATAGATCGTGAATTCCTAAAAGGAATCAAATGCATGAGTGTGATGAGGCGACAACCCAAACGAATGCTTCCGTATGACGACACTTTCTAGCGACCTACATGAAAATGTGTTAGTAGAGAAGCATGTATTATATTAGAATGCTATATGAAGGATGGTTCGATAATAATCAGAATAAAGATTGACTCATGGAGAGATTATTCAAAGCTCCCCCTTGATGGGTGCGCCCCTTAAATGGGATCGTCAAGTGACTGAAATGATGTTAGATTATGGAATATGTTCCCTCTAAGTAGATGAAACCTGTAGAAACAATTTAGCAGGGTTCTAAATAGCGCGCTATAGCTGCGCCATAGCATCGCCATAGCGTGAAGCGTGGCCTCCACGTTACGAAACAGGCCAAGGCGTCGTCTCTAGGCGTGGCGTGCAATATAGCGTCATATTGCATGATAAAGCGCGCTATAGCGCATAGCGTGGCGAGTTTTTTTAAAGTATTTAAGGGATTTTCTAAAATTTAAGATTTATGCTTGGATTTACTAATATTTTGGATTGATGCTTGAATTTAATAATATTTACTACTCATATTATTCTAAACTATGATATAATCTATAAATCTATAAATATTTTTTGCCGCCTTAAGTCACGCCTTAAAAACGCCATGTCGCTACGCCTCATGCTAAAGCTTGAGGCTTGGCTATGCCACTACGCCACGCTTCACGCTATTTATAACCTTGCAATTTAGTAAAATAAAAAGACTTGGATGGAGTCTGTGAGGCCGGTTCCGGCAATAGAACCAGCTTTATAGCTAAACCGAACCGGCAGACCTGCACACACAAAGTTAGCCCAGACAAAGCTTTGGCGGGAATCACTTAAGTTTGAATATAATTATCAGTTAAGGATAAAGAGCAAGACATTTTAACAAGCAAATGAAGTAATGAGTCAACATATCCCTAATAATTTACCAAATATTCCCAATCAAACATAGAAAGCAACATGTGATAAACATAAGATCAAGATTAAACATAACTTAATAATAAAGATTTAGGATACAAATCATGAAGTAAAACAACTTGACAAAAGTCAACTAAAACTAAAATCATGATTTAGTAATCTAATTTCCTAACGCGTTCTAAAACTTAAAGGCACTTGATCTCGTTCATCATTATCTTATGGAAGTTGGTTTGAGAGATGGTTCAAGCGGTCAAGGATGTGATTCAACATGAACCTCATTTCATCTTGGAAATTGTTGACAATGGTTTCGGTTCTTTGGCAATGAGGGCATGTGTGAACTTGAGGTCTAGGAGGGTTCTCAATCCAAAGAGATTGATCAAGAGGAACGAAGATGCTTGACGAAGGAAGTGATGATCTAAAGGGTGGTATTTGAGTTGAGGTAGAGGTGGGATAAAATGGTGGTGGCATTGGTAAGTTGGTGATGGAAGTAGGAGGGATGAGGCTTTCTTGCACATGTTGCGCGTTTTGGATAACTTCTTGGATGTTTCGTTCAAGGGTGTGAAGTTGGTTAAGTTCTTGGTGTATTTGGTCTCTAGTCATGGATGGTTCGGGTTGAGCACTCAACCTACTCCTAGAGAGGTTGATAGGTGGGAAGGATGGTTCATTGTCCATTGGTGATGGTTGAGGGAGTGTTTGGGATAAGCCTTAGGAGATGACTTGTGGCAATGGATTTGAACTTCTTGGTGGTATGTCACTCAAAGAAGATAGGTAGGGATGAGATTCTAATGGTGAGGATGGTGGAGTAGAGAAGGTTAAGGCTCTAGGTGCCAATGGTGAGGTGAGTGGTTCTTGAGCAAGGGTTGTTTGGATGGTGGTTGATGGTGGAAAGGTGAGAGCTAGGCTAGTGTCCAATGTGGTTGCAATGGTTGTGTTGTTGTTGTTGGGAGGTTGAGAAGTATTGGTGAGGTGGTTTTGGATGGGTGAGCTCTCATTAGACGAGATTTCAATGAAATCGGTTCTAGGCATTTTCTTTGGGGGATTTTGAGTTGAGGAGTTAGCACTTGAGGCCATAGAGTATGATGATCAAGATGAATGAAATGAGGGATATGATTTGCAGGTTTTAGTGTGTTATGATGATGACCAAAGATCTCTAAATTTATACTAAAAGGCCATGCAAAACATTAAATTCTTAAACCACTAGATTTTTTTTTTCTAAACACAATCATTAGGATGATTTTTAGGTCAAACAAGAAAAGTTTAGCTTATGGATTAGATTAAGGCTACTACAACTAACATATTTATGAGTTTAGTTCAAAATTCTAACATCTCAAAATGAGGAAATCCTACTGTAGAACTGGCATTGCCAGTTCCTTTGGTCCCAATGGAACCGGCTTGCTGCAAATGAAACCGGCTGTTGCAGCAAGGCTTCACTAATTTTTTGTTTTTCTACTAGTGTCCATATTACGATACTAATCCTACTTTTTCTATTCATTAGTGGTCTTAATGTAAGTGCTATATGATCCTAGGGATACTAGGGGATCATAATGTTCCAACTTAGATTGATCTTGTTAAACCAAACAATCCTTAAAATAGAGGGAATGATATGTGAATTATAGAAAGATCATGTAAAAACCTTATTAAGCTTAAGGAGAATTCTAATAGTTCTAAAATAGGTTCAATAAGAAACTTGATTTAAAGAGACAAACTTTATACAATGATTAGTCATGAGATTACAAAAAAAACACTAAAACAAAAGTAGCATGTTACTAGATCAGTTGGTAACTGAACAAGGAAGAAAGAAACTATCAAAATTGACAATTAAATAAGTGAGAATGGGTTGGTATTTATAGACTCTAATTTTACTGTTCACCGGTTCTGTTTGAGGAACAGAACCGGCTTGTTAACGAACAGAACCGACCTACAATAATTAAATCCGAATTTTGATTTACAAGATCTTAAGAGATCATGTGTGATCTTATGAGATCATGTTCAGATTTGGAGAGAAAGATATGATAACTAAGATCGTGACTAAGTTTGAAGTCTTTTAATGTAAGTTTATTCTAATGCGTTTTGACTCCTTTTTTGGTTCTTTTTTCTTAAAGGAGGTGACGATGTTTGAAGTTATGAAGGATGGTTTGATGAATAGACGAGTTAGATAAGCTAATTGTTTAGGACTAATGAATTTTGTTTACTCTTGATGAGTTTATGTTTTGTCATTAACAAAACAAAGACAGATCGTAAAATATAAATATCATATTTCATGGCTTCTATTTGGAAAACTTTCATATAGCTTTTATCGAAATCCTAGGACAACATGATAATTTGGTTTTTAAGCAACCTCGGATATAAAAAATGGTGGAAAAACGATCAGTGGAGGAAGGTTCCACCAACTCAGTGATATCTTTTCTCCAAACTAAACTCATGTTATGACATTTAACCAAAATATGTTCAAAATCTTTAATCTCCGAGTCACATAGAGGATACATTGAGGAAGAAAGGCCGACACCACGCGCAATAAGATTAGAGGGGATTGTAAGACGATTAAGAAAAGCTTTCCATACCATGACATTTACTTTCTTGGAATTGAATTGTTTCATTTATAATGAAATTATAAGACATATATAGTATTCTCACCAATGTGTTTAGCTTTTGCTTTTAAAAAGATCATGATAGACAATCCTCTATCACTTTTTAATGAGTTTCATGTCTTGAACTTAATTTAATGTAGTTTGCTTAAATTCATCTCTACGTAAACCTTGAAGTTTTGATTAATTTTTAACCTAACAACTTTTAAAACCACACATATATATTAAATTTAAAAAAACACATTTCAAAAAAGCATACGCTTTGCTTGAAATAGTTGATAACAGAATCACCCATAGCTATATAATATCGTTTGTGCGGTATTCATATGGTAATGCCAAATATGTGTATTTATTTATTTTTTAAATTTTATCTTTATGTATGTTTACTTTTTGCAATAAGTTTAATCATACCGTTTTATTTCCCATCCGTTAAAGCAAAGTAATCTAACGATAACGACATGCCATTTGAACTTTAAATCTAATCCTACACATCAAAAATAGGTCTTCCTTCTCAAAAAAATTAAACAATGGTCCCCCACATACAAATTACAGTCAATCCCATATTTCTTTAAATACTTTTTCTTATACGTGTAATCTCTCCATTTGTCAAACCCATTGACCATAGATACATTAAGAGCATGGGTGTGGTGGCTTAAGCCACAATACAAAACGGGTCTCACAGGCTGTCACATCAGCCTTTCATTCCCATTCAAAAATACCCCTTCACTCATAACACACTCATACCTTTTCATTTGGGCCTCACCACTCACACACAAACACATTTAAAAAAGATTTTTTTTTTTACTTTAGCTCGCCACCGGGGTGACGAGATAACAAAAAAATATGAAGTGGCGAATGATAGTGGTATGGTGCGAGGAGAGACCGAAAAGTGGCGAGGCAACATCAGATGGCGATGGTCGCTTCACACAACACCTCCTTCTCTAAGGGACAACTAAGTCATTTCATAAAAAAACACACACCGCATCACCTCTTTGACCCCAAAACTTTAATCATTTATTTCCATTTAACCTTATGTTATCTTTTATTTATATCTTTTTATATCTTATATAAACTCATACAAACAATAAACAGAGAATCTTATTTGCAAAAATGGAAGAAGTTGCTGTCCGGGAAGCTGGAGCAGCCGGACTTCAAAGCTTAGAACATCTCATCGGATTGTTATCCACTCATCACCACGTTAAACATCGTGTACCCACCTACACCAACACATTGGACTATACGCGTTGATAGACGTGGGCTAATCCACAAGTTAAAAAAATTTTATTATCCCTTTAGGACGTAGTTCAAGGGCCATGCAAGATTCCGACGAGGACCCATTTCACAAAATCAAATTCCAATACAGAAAAAGTCAACGTTGAGTCCGGTACCATCTCCGGCAAATATTCCGGCGACACCTCCGGCAACGGTGGTTACGGAGAAGGTGTTGTTCCGGCGAGTTATTCAGCAAAGGGTGGTGAAATCTGGGCTCGTTTGAGAGAAAAAAGATGTTTACGACGTGCGACTATAAATTTCGCCGAGCTGCGGCTGGTGGGGTACTCGGCGACATCGTTTATTTGGTCGTTGACAGGAGATACTGACGGCTTGCAGCCGTTCGATGTCATCCGAGGTTTCAGATAAACAATTATGTCTCAAGTTCTGTCTGGGGTCACCAAATGCGTCGAATTCGGCTTTTAAAGGAAATGTAATTCGGTTGATGATTCGCATACCAAGTGTACTAATTCTTCGGGTCGTTGTCATTGTACTAAGAAACGGTATATTAAAAATATTACTATATGCTAACGTTTGAAATATCTGTTTTAATTTTGATAGGTCATTTACATAGATAGAAACCGTTTCATTATTTGGTTTTGATTTTTTTTTAGGAAATCGAGAATGAAAGAGTGGTGAGTGTACGGATAAGTTTGAAGATGGGCGGAATATACACCGGGATGATTATTCGTGGAGGTTTAGTATGGTCAAAAACCGATCAAAGGGTCGCCACATCCTAGGTAACTTTCTTGTTATTTTTACCTATGCATTTCTTTGTTGTTAGACATTGTCCGAACACTTTTCTTAGGAGTATTACATTTTGTAAACACTATAACTTACCAAGTCAATACTCTAAGTAAGTTGTGCCAGAATACTTGGTACAAGTAATTGCAACCAATAGGAGTGTAGTTTTTAATGTACTCAAAAACAGTTATCTTTCAAGTCTCAACTAAGTAAACTATCTCGATAAGCCTAGGAAAGATGTGATTTTTGATGATATTGTTGCTCGTTTTTTTACTTGGTGTAATGCTAGATGTAAATTTTCTTTTTCTTGAGATAGTTGGTTTTAACACCCTAATTTGATTTTCTTGTAATTGTCTAGCTCCTTGCTAGTTTTCTAATAAAGTTGCCGTATCTCGATAAAAAGACAAGGTTACAATAATAGTTTGGGTGTAGCTAGTTTCAATAAAAGGTTTTAGACTTTTCAGCATTAGTGCATTACACATTCGTATCTCAACTGTGGGTAACTCTGACATAGCCCATAGGGTAAAAAAAAGATAGGTTAAAACCCCCTAATTAATTAATGTTATTTTATTAGTGTTGGGGTATGTAGCCGGCCCAAAAGTCAGAAAGATTAAGGGCATGTTTGGTTCATATTAAGGAATAGGAAAAAGAAAGACTAAGGGAATGCAAAGGAATACTAATGGGTATTATGATTGCATTAGTAATACCTGGTTGGTCTAAAAATAATATCACTGTTAGTTATTTAAAAGATAATTCTTGTGAATTGATTCGGTTTTCACAAAATTTATTCAAGTGTTTGTGAATAGATAAAAAAAGTCAGATGACTTCCTCTATATAAATGATCACCAATATTATTTGAAAAGAGAAATAAAAAATATGAAATAAGAAAAGGGGAGCGTCTTTCAAAAAAATATTCAGAAATTAGGAAGGAACTTGAAAAACAAACAAATTGGATCTTGTTACTCATCGTATACAAGATGCAATGAATATGTAAAAAGAAAATGAAACAAAAAAAGAAAAAAATAGTTAATCATGACTAGTGACAGTTTGAGAATAAAAGAAAATAACGTAGGTATATTTTCAATACCCCCAAAATGTTGGGTAATGGAGTATGGGCCAGTATGAGGTATTCATTGATTATATTATGTTAAACCAACCATTATTTTTCATTTCATTTCCCATTACCTACCACTTATAACCCTCAACCAAGCACCCCCTTATTTTATAGTATTTTTATTTATTTACTTAATTTATTTTAAAATAATTGTCATCAGACAAAAAAACACAGAGTTTAAAATATAACTATTATTATTTTATTTATTTTGCAGAATGACAATTTTTTCTTTAACTAATTAATTGATGTCTTTTTTAAAGTTTGTAATATTAATTTTAACTAAGAATAATATAGTAAACTCGATCAGATTTTGATATCTATTTTTAAAAGTGGACAATTAAATAAAGTCAGTCATTCGTAGAAAATACGTGGATTATTAATTTGGAACGAAGGGAATAATAAAACCACGATATAATACGGCAACTAGTTAATAATTAGGGGTGAAAATTGAAAGTGTGAATGATTGATTGCCATTAACTGAATGAATCGGTTCATTATATACAATACATGGAAGATTCTAGAGACGGGCTTGAGCCCATAACACTAATAATAATACGGGCTAACACTCTCTCGCAGTTGGAGCGGGAGGACACCGGATGCTCAAACTGGTACGAAACTCCTCAAACAAAGCTGAAGGCAAGCCTTTAGTGAAAATATCCGCATACTAATAACGTGAAGGAACATGAAGAACTCGAACCTAACCAGTAGCAACCAAATCTCGAACAAAATGGATATCTTTCTCAATATGCTTCGTCCGTTGATGCTAAAGCAGATTAGAGGACAAATAAACAGCACTCACGTTATCACAATAAACAAGTGTATCGAAAGACAAAGGTGTATGCAACTCTCGTAAAAGATTCATCAACCAACAAGTTTCAGCAACAGCATTGGCAACACCACAATACTCTGCCTCTACACTAGAACGGGAAAGCGTCGGTTGACGCTTAAAGCGCTAAGAGAGTAAGTTGTTGCCAAAAAAATCAGATTGGCATTTTTGGCAAAATTTGGGTATTTCCGGCAAGTTTTGTGTACTTTCGTCGAGTTTTGATATTATTGGCAAATGTTTTTCTAAAAAACAACTTGTAATAGATTTAAACCGTTGATCGCCGTTGACCACAGTTGACCTATTTGTTTGACCTTGTAACATTAATCGGCAAAGTTGATGGCCTTTAAGTTAGCGTCTAAATCGGTTATTAATCGACCTTAGTAGACCTTGTTATTGCGACAAAACTAGTAAAAACTATTTATTTTGATTACTTTTTATTGGTATATATATCAGATTAATTTTAGGAATAATTAATTAAAAAATGATGTTATACATTAGATTAAACTAATTAGAAAAAAAAAAACATCAAGTTAAGCACATTACTGTAACATCTCCATTTAATTTTTATAATGATAGTTGTAACATTTGTTTACCTTTTTATCAGAGTTATTTTTATATAGGACAAAAGTATAAATTTGTTAACTATTACTTAACAATGCTTGTAATAAAATAAATGATAAAAAAAGTCACAGTAATAAAAAACCATATAGAAGGTAATAATTATATAAATGAAAAGTTGTTTGAGATAATAAAAACTATTATATAATGTTTCAAAAGTGAAGAAAATATTAAAAGTAATCATAATACACACTTTTGACCTATAAGATGAGTATGGTTCAAGTCAAAAGTGTGTATGAATCAAGGGACCCTAAAAAAAAGATAGGTTAAAACCCCCTAATTAATTAATGTTATTTTATTAGTGTTGGGGTATGTAGCTGGCCCAAAAGTCAGAAAGATTGACTAATGGTTAAGGGTGTTTTGGGTAATTGCTAAAGTGGGTTGCTTGGACTTTTTTTTATTCAAGCACAATGAATATTAGGTAAAACTTTATTGCAACAACCAATCTTTTGAAAACCGGGTTTTGAATCGACCCGTCGAGCACGGTTCACCGTTGGACCGTGTGGAACCGCCGGTCAACCCGGTTTTCCAAAAAATATATATATATATATATATATATATATATTTTCAATAATTAAAAAGAAAGTAGATATATAAATCAGAAATATTTCCATATATTAAGCCTAAAAGACTATTTATAACAAATATCAACATGTAAATTAAAATTAAAACGTTAAGTAAATATATAAACAATAACATGTTTTATTTATAAAAAATACGAAAAAACCGAAACCCGGCCGGGTCTCATGACCCGGGTTGACCCGGGTCACTCCAAACCCGGTCAAACCCGGCGGGTCAAACCGGGTTTCGAAAATATGAAACCCGGTTTAATTTGACCCGTTTTTTCGGCCGGAACCAGGTTCAACCGGTTGGCCCGGCCGGGTCGAACCGGGTTTCAAAACACTGGCAACAACCGAATTAATAAAGACAAAAAGTCAGTGATTTTAGAAAGTCAACTTCAACTTTTGTGTATGCACAATGAATTTTAGGTAAAACTTTATTGCAACAACCAAATTAATAAAGACAAAAAGTCAATGGTTTTAGTAAGTCAACTCCAGTTTATGACTGGATATTCTTATGTAAAATTGTTACTATATACCAATCGGGTAACATTAAGATACTCGTCTTTGTAATGTGCGAATGTATAATTTGAACGCTTTATGCACAAAAAATGTAACATCAAAAACTTGCGGATACAAGCAAAAAACTGGTAGACGGATATAATAACCGACACCAAATTTTTTAGGTAATAAATGTGTTCCAAGAAAAACCAAACCTGTTCGGTGATAATTTTGGATTATTGATGGGTAATACCAATATCGCGCCACGCACCGACAAAGCGTTTTTAAGATTGATGATGGGAAAATGTTTCCTAGTTGATATATTCTGTCTTCAAATTAGTTTTTCTTTAACCAACTTTTTAAAAATAAAAATATGTGCTGATCATTTATTTCTAAATTATCTTCTTATTAGAAAATAATAAAAGAATAAAAGATGTGGTAATTTGGAATTGATTATGACTTATGATTGCAAGATATAACAAGTTCATTGTCTTAACTTTGTTTTATGTTGTAGATAGCGTACAAATTTAAAGTTTTGTGTTTCATTAAAAAACCAGAGATAATCAATTAAATATCTAAAACGTGGTAACGTTATTTATGGAACACTTTTGGGTGAATGTTCATCTAGTTTGATGTGTTCTAACCAATTTTATTCTGCTTTCAAATCCAAGGTGTTATTACAACTGCAGAGCAGTTAGAGAGGGTTGCCCCCTGCCCCCCCCGCTAGAAAACACGTTGAAAGAGCTTTAGACGACCCAACTATGCTTATAGTGACTTACGAAAGTGAACACAATCACTCATTGAATCTGAAAGACTCGTCGCAAACCATAATTTTTGAATCTTCTTAATTTCTACTATCATTTAAAGGCGTAAAAATGAAACTTTCTAACCTCTAAGTTGTGAAGGGATGCGAGTATATGTCAATGGGTGTCAAATGTCAACTAGGAAGCTTGCATTTCACTATCTTTGTACCCTTCAAGACCTTTTATGTCGTTTGAAGTTGAAAGATAGATACAAAAGTTAATATTATGGAAGGTGAGAATAGTAATTTGTGGATTGGGTGGGAATTAAAGAAAATTGCAATCATTCTGTTTTTTTATATTTTTGTTTTATAAGAAACTATGTAAGATGGTTTTTGTTTGTCTAAAGAAGGTTGAAATAATCATCTTACACGTCTAAAAACTCGCATTATGGAAAATGATAATTGAGTACAGGAAATAGATAGATTAGCTGCATCTATTTCTTGACATCAACAAGAAGAAATAAAAGTACAAGAAACAGTATTTGATCAAACAATGCAAGATTGCAAGTGTGAAACTCGCATGTATTATGGAGAGAAAATTACTCTTTAGGGATAACATCTTTGTCTTGTTCCTGATTATGGTTAACTTTTCAAAATCTTTCCAATATGGTCATGCTCAACTTCACTCAATGGTCGTCACATGACAGTTTGCAAGTACATTTTACTTTAGGTTAGATGCAGACATGACCTACTATTGTGGTCCACAACACTCAACCACTACTTTGTCTTGTCTCTCACCAATTGCTCAACCGACGGCTGTTCAACCCACAAGTGCTCAATCGACGACTACCTACCTTTTTACTTTTTGCTAATAATATTAAATGTCCAAAATACCCTTATAACTTTTTTTTCTTTCTCTTACTTATTTATCTTCTTCGAAAAAATAATCCCATTCTCTTGCTAATAATGGTTAATAATCCCATTCTCTTTGTTCATCATCTTCGAGAAGTCCTCTAAATCCCATTCAATAACAAACTTTAGAAGATTTACATCATCTATATATAAATGGTTTTGTCAATGGTCTTGCTTTAGCTTCGGCTTATAAAGATCATGTTTATAAATACATTGTTTAGACTTATTTTCCAATTTGGTTTCAAGATCATGTTAGCGTTATTTAATTAAGTTGAAGGGTTCTTTTATGGCTTTATATACTAGCTAGCGCTATGTTTCTGCAGCAAGACTTGTTGAAGTGATTGAAGATGATTGTTATGAACACAGGGATCTTTTTTCTATAGTGCATCACAAAGCCCATAATTACCATAGCTCCTTATGTTTGCTATGTATTGAAAGTGATTCAATGATTTTTCCCAGACAAACGAGTACTCTATCACTAATAACATAAGTTTCAAATGTATTTGGGGCCGGACTGATATTTTAAAATCATGTATTTGGGGACACAGCAGACTAGTTTTTCATGGCCTTTTATAAATCACTATGAAACTCCACTTTTCAGAAGGCATACTGTATCCCTAAATTCGCTCAAATTGCCAGAGTGAGTTTTATATGAATTAAGTTGACTTTATGTATGGGGCATACTTTATGATGATCTACTTTTCCTTTAGTCTTTTCAGTTGTAGCTGCCCCACAATCGGTGAACTCAAAATGTATCAGATTTCAAATGCCGAGCACAAAAGATTTGTTGGGACTTTTTCAAAACGGTTACATTGGTGTTGCAGTGGCTAAATAGTTGGTAACCTTATGTTGGTATGGCAACTCGGATGCAGTTGCTAGATAAGAAACATTCTCCGTTGAACATATCCAACAGTCTACCAATTTCCCATTTACCTTAAAATCTTGGTTGACATCAGTTCTATGCAAAACGTGGTTTCTGAATCCTAATGTTGAGATTGAGATTCAAGTTTGAGCTCGATTGCACGAGTTAGCTGATGTTCCAGAAAAAGGTGTGTGTTGTATTTATGGTAAGAAAAGATAAGTGAGGGGCTTGAAATATCATAATACTAGCTTGCCTTCAGCTCGTGAATACATAGTCGAAGAAGTAAAAAACGGGATAAGAGTTATATTGTTTGAACATGTGAATGATTTCTATCACCATAAACCGTTAACCGTCATTGGTTGTTTGCGAATTGCACGATCTTCAAAACAAAGCGTTGTTACTTGTTACTATGAATTTCTAATCATATGATAAATGTAAATAAAACAACCAAACTCCCAAGATAAACAAGAAAGAGAAAGGGATAAACTACACTTTCCATAAGATAAACAAGAAAGAGAAAGAAAAAAAATTATAAGGGTATATTGGACATTTAATATTATTATCAAAAAGTAAAAAAGTAGATAGCCACCGGTTGAGCACTTGTGGGTTGAGCAGCCGTCGGTTGAGCAATTGGTGAGAGATATGACAAAGTAGTGGTTGAGTGTTGTGTGCCACAATAGTGTGTCATGCCTGCATCTAACCTAAAGTAAAATGTATTTGCAAACTGCCTCGTGGCGACCATTAAGTGGAGTTTAGCAGTTGAGAATGACCATATTAGGAAGATTTTAAAAAGTTGACCATAATGAGGAACAAGGAAAAGATCTTGTGCCTAAACAGTAATTTTCATTTTCTCCATTACGGAGGACGTTTTAAAATGACTTTCATGTGAGAAGTCTCACTTTCCTTTCCACTATGTTCCTACATTTTAGGCATCTCGTT